>CM023199.3:76088466-76110371 GCA_004115045.4 Sinella curviseta | reverse complement strand
ATGTAGTCGAAGTTGGCCCCCGCCCCCAGCGAAGTTAGCCCCCAGCCCCCAATTCGGCGAAGTTAGCCCCCAACACCCAGCCCCCATTTCAGCGAAGTTAGCCCCCAGCCCCCAGTCATATTATCCCCCAGCCCCCATTGAAAAGCGAAGTTAGCCCCCAGCCCCCAGTGACAATTTCCCCCAGCCCCCAGGGAAAAGCGAAGTTAGCCCCCAGCCCCCAGGGAAAAGCGAAGTTAGCCCCCAGCCCCCAGTGACAATTTCCCCCAGCCCCCAGTCAAATTATCCCCCAGCCCCCAGTCAAATTATCCCCCAGCCCCCAGTGACAATTTCCCCCAGCCCCCAGTGAAAAGCGAAGTTAGCCCCCAGCCCCCAGTGACAATTTCCCCCAGCCCCCAGTGAAAAGCGAAGTTAGCCCCCAGTCCCCAGTGACAATTTCCCCCAGCCCCCAGCCCCCAGTGACAATTTACCCCAGCCCCCAGTGAAAAGCGAAGTTAGCCCCCAGTGACAATTTCCCCCAGCCCCCAGTGAAAAGCGAAGTTAGCCCCCAGCCCCCAGTGACAATTTCCCCCAGCCCCCAGTGACAATTTCCCCCAGCCCCCAGTGACAATTTCCCCCAGCCCCCAGTGACAATTTCCCCCAGCCCCCAGTGACAATTTCCCCCAGCCCCCAGTGACAATTTACCCCAGCCCCCAGTGACAATTTCCCCCACCCCCCAGTGAAAAGCGAAGTTAGCCCCCAGCCCCCAGTGACAATTTCCCCCAGCCCCCAGTGACAATTTCCCCCAGCCCCCAGTGACAATTTCCCCCAGCCCCCAGTGACAATTTCCCCCAGCCCCCAGTGACAATTTCCCCCAGCCCCCCGTGACAATTTCCCCCAGCCCCCAGTGACAATTTCCCCCAGCCCCCAGTGACAATTTCCCCCAGCCCCCAGTGACAATTTCCCCCAGCCCCCAGTGACAATTTCCCCCAGCCCCCAGTGACAATTTCCCCCAGCCCCCAGTGACAATTTCCCCCAGCCCCCAGTGACAATTTCCCCCAGCCCCCCGTGACAATTTCCCCCAACCCCCAGTGACAATTTCCCCCAGCCCCCAGTGACAATTTCCCCCAGCCCCCAGTGACAATTTCCCCCAGCCCCCAGTGAAAAGCGAAGTTAGCCCCCAGCCCCCAGTGACAATTGACAACAAACAAAAACTGGGGGCTGTGGGAAATTGTCACTGGGGGCTGGGGGCTAACTTCGCTTTTCACTGGGGGGTGGGGGAAATTGTCACTGGGGGCTGGGGTAAATTGCCAGTGGGGGCTGGGGGAAATTGCCAGTGGGGGCTGGGGAAAATTGCCAGTGGAGACTGGGGGAAATTGTCACTGGGGGCTGGGGTAAATTGTCACTGGGGGCTGGGGGAAATTGCCAGTGGGGGCTGGGGGAAATTGCCAGTGGGGGCTGGGGGAAATTGCCAGTGGGGGCTGGGGGAAATTGCCAGTGGGGGCTGGGGGAAATTGTCACTGGGGGCTGGGGGCTAACTTCGCTTTTCACTGGGGGCTGGGGTAAATTGCCAGTGGGGGCTGGGGGAAATTGCCAGTGGGGGCTGGGGGAAATTGCCAGTGGGGGCTGGGGGAAATTGCCAGTGGGGGCTGGGGGAAATTGCCAGTGGGGGCTGGGGGAAATTGCCAGTGGGGGCTGGGGGAAATTGCCAGTGGGGACTGGGGGAAATTGTCACTGGGGGCTGGGGTAAATTGTCACTGGGGGCTGGGGGAAATTGCCAGTGGGGGCTGGGGGAAATTGTCACTGGGGGCTGGGGGCTAACTTCGCTTTTCACTGGGGGCTGGGGTAAATTGCCAGTGGGGACTGGGGGAAATTGTCACTGGGGGCTGGGGTAAATTGTCACTGGGGGCTGGGGGAAATTGCCAGTGGGGGCTGGGGGAAATTGCCAGTGGGGGCTGGGGGAAATTGACAGTGGGGGCTGGGGGAAATTGTCACTGGGGGCTGGGGGCTAACTTCGCTTTTCACTGGGGGCTGGGGGCTAACTTCGCTTTTCACTGGGGGCTGGGGGCTAACTTCGCTTTTCACTGGGGGCTGGGGGAAATTTTCACTGGGGGCTGGGGTAAATTGTCACTGGGGGCTGGGGGAAATTGCCAGTGGGGGCTGGGGGAAATTGCCAGTGGGGGCTGGGGGAAATTGTCACTGGGGGCTGGGGGCTAACTTCGCTTTTCACTGGGGGCTGGGGGCTAACTTCGCTTTTCACTGGGGGCTGGGGGCTAACTTCGCTTTTCACTGGGGGCTGGGGGCTAACTTCGCTTTTCACTGGGGGCTGGGGGCTAACTTCGCTTTTCACTGGGGGCTGGGGGAAATTTTCAATGGGGGCTGGGGGAAATTGTCACTGGGGGCTGGGGGAAATTGTCACTGGGGGCTGGGGGAAATTGCCAGTGGGGGCTGGGGGAAATTGTCACTGGGGACTGGGGGCTAACTTCGCTTTTCACTGGGGGCTGGGGGAAATTGTCACTGGGGGCTGGGGGCTAACTTCGCTTTTCACTGGGGGCTGGGGGAAATTGTCACTGGGGGCTGGGGGCTAACTTCGCTTTTCCCTGGGGGCTGGGGGCTAACTTCGCTTTTCCCTGGGGGCTGGGGGAAATTGTCACTGGGGGCTAACTTCGCTTTTCACTGGGGGCTGGGGGAAATTGTCACTGGGGGCTGGGGGCTAACTTCGCTTTTCACTGGGGGCTGGGGGAAATTGTCACTGGGGGCTGGGGGCTAACTTCGCTTTTCACTGGGGGCTGGGGGCTAACTTCGCTTTTCACTGGGGGCTGGGGGCTAACTTCGCTTTTCACTGGGGGCTGGGGGCTAACTTCGCTTTTCACTGGGGGCTGGGGGCTAACTTCGCTTTTCACTGGGGGCTGGGGGCTAACTTCGCTTTTCACTGGGGGCTGGGGGCTAACTTCGCTTTTCACTGGGGGCTGGGGGCTAACTTCGCTTTTCACTGGGGGCTGGGGGCTAACTTCGCTTTTCACTGGGGGCTGGGGGCTAACTTCGCTTTTCACTGGGGGCTGGGGGCTAACTTCGCTTTTCACTGGGGGCTGGGGGCTAACTTCGCTTTTCACTGGGGGCTGGGGGCTAACTTCGCTTTTCACTGGGGGCTGGGGGCTAACTTCGCTTTTCACTGGGGGCTGGGGGCTAACTTCGCTTTTCACTGGGGGCTGGGGGCTAACTTCGCTTTTCACTGGGGGCTGGGGGCTAACTTCGCTTTTCACTGGGGGCTGGGGGATAATTTGACTGGGGGCTGGGGGCTAACTTCGCTCAAATGGGGGCTAACTTCGCCGAATTGGGTGCTGGGGGCTAACTTCGCTGGGGGCGGGGGCCAACTTCGACTACATTGAGTGCATTAGGATTTTTGTTCTCCCGAGAGCACACGTCCAAGCACATGGCTTTAGTAGAGCTCAAGTATGACTACCTGACTACTCGCAATTTGAATCCAGTTAATTTTCAGCATAATTAGTTAGTTGAATGAGGTTTTAATTGATGTTGTCATTAAGTTTTATAGGTAGTGGCAGATAAGTATAAGTCTGACTGACTGACGCTTTTTAAATAGTTATCAGTAGATAATTTAGTTGTGAGGTTTCTCATAACCTCGTTTTGATTGAGTAGAGAAAGATTTATCTAGTTAGGTTAATTAGTGCGTTAACTTGGGTCACTGGTTATTAAACGAAATTTATTGTGGAATCATGAAGGACCCGACTGTGGAAGATCCCCGTTTTGTCTCTGCGTATTCTGTCTACAAAGGACTGGTAAAAATGATAACATCCTTAATTTACATAAACTGCTAAATGTGAAACAGTAACTGTTATTAATAATAATTAATGATAATTTTTTGTTATTATATGTTACAGTCCACCTTGAAAAGTTACGAGGACACGTCAGCACCAAATGGACAGGCCTCAGCAAGCAAACGCAACAAGAAGAAGGCAAAGAAGCGCAATAAGAACGAAAATGGTGAGCTGAAAGTTGACGCTGTCCCAGCTACAGCGACGAAATCTGAGTCAAAGGTGAATCGTCAGGAGGCAGGTGCGAAAAATGTGGCAGAGAAGCCTGCTCAGCTTAACGATGTGAATAACGGCGAACAGGTATCTAACGGCAAAACGGAACGGAACAAACGGAAGAAGCTGAGGAAAAAGAATAAGAAGAAGGCCACTGCTTCCAATTCGGATGTGTGGAGTGCGTCAGCGTTGGAAAGCACTATTTGTCTTTCGGATGACGATGATGAGCCACCTGTCAAGACAAGGAAGACAAACGAGATGGTTCCCAATCCGTTGGCTACAAAGAAAGGGAAAGATGTAAATCAGAAGAATAAAGTTTTGGCGACAGTGGGAAAAGCTGTGGAATCTGCCAAGAAGGCATCTAGTAATGGTCTTGAAGTAAATAAAAAGAAGGCGGCAGAAAAGCAAACTCCAAAAATTGTAGCACCTTCATCGTCGTCATCATCCTCCAAAGCACCTGCAAATAATGGGGTTTCTGCCAAGAAGACACCTAGTAAGGGGCTTGAAGTAAACAAAAAGAAGGGAACAGAAAAGCAAACTCCAAAAATTGTGGCACCTTCGTCGTCGACGTCGTCATCTTCCTCTAAAGTGCCTGCAACTAATGGGATTTCTACGAAAACGCCAACAAAGTCGAATAAGAAATTACACCAGAGCACCGTGGCCATTCCTACTTCGTCTAATTCATCTATGTACACAGTCACTTCCAAAGTTCCACCAGTTGACATTAGATCTGTATTAACTTCATCCCGAATTGAGGACAGCTTTGATCATGGAAAAAATTCTCTTCAGTGGCTGCTTGATCCTGTCACAACCGATGAGTTCATGAAAACTTATTGGGAGAAGAAGCCACTCCTTGTCAAACGGAAGCACAGCGATGCTGCAACATATTACCAGTGGATTTTAACAACTCAAACTTTTGATGATATGCTCCGGAGAAATCCAGTCAAATATGGAGTGAATTTGGACATCACAAGCTATGTCGACGGGAAGAGGGAAACCTTGTCAGAAAGCATGCAAGGTTATTTGAGATTTTCCATTGAAAAAATTTATAAGATTTATTACAGATTCTAACAATACTTATGCCATTTTGTATATTTTTCAATTTTCAGGACGTGTTAGACCAGCAGTAGTTTGGGATTATTACAACAATGGATGCAGCATTCGCATGCTAAATCCACAAACATATATTCAACCTTTATGGAGACTCAACTCTTCTTTGCAGGTATGTCACCACGATTGTTCTTTATCAATTAATTAATATTCGTGTGATACCTATAAACAATGTCATTATTTAAAATCTTGTCAGGAATATTTCGGGAGCTTTGTCGGAGCCAACATGTACCTGACTCCTCCAGATTCGCAGGGATTTGCCCCTCATTTTGACGACATTGAAGCTTTCATTCTTCAAATAGAAGGGAAGAAGCGATGGAAATTGTACGCCGCGAGAAATCAGGATGAAGTACTTCCCAGATTCTCCAGTCGGAATTTTTCTGAAGAAACTGACAATTTGGGAGAGCCAATTTTAGATGTTGTACTCGAGGAAGGTGACCTACTATATTTCCCAAGGTATAAATATAAACTAAATTATCAGTATTTAAAACGAATTCAAATTTATCTAGTTAACAATGATGATTTACAATAATGTGATTTTGTAAATAGGGGAGTAATTCATCAAGCACAGACGGTGGACGGTGAGCATTCCCTGCACATAACTTTGTCATGTAATCAGTTGAATACTTACGGCGATTTACTGAAACACGTAAGAAATATTATACATGTATTTTTTTGATTTACATCGTAGTCTAATGGATTTTATATCAATGTATCATTTTAATTGTTTGTGTAGCACTTGAATCATGCACTTGACAAGCTCATTGCAAAAGACGTCAGCTTCCGGAAGGGACTTCCAACAGACTATTTATCATTTATGGGAATCGCACATGAAAATACGTCAGACAGCGAATTAAAGAAAAAGCGAAGCGCCTTCTCCAAGATTATACAAGACCTCGTTACAAAGTTGGCCAAGGAGCCCGCTGATTTCGCATGCGACGCAATGGGCAAGAAATTCATCTGGGACTCACTACCGCCTTACCTCAGTTCCAAGGAGCGTGAAACGACTGTCGTGGAGGATGGAGAATTTATGCAAAATGGAAGGGTTTTCAATCGTGTCGAATTTGGTCCAGAAACGAAGGTTAAATTTATTCGCAAGAATTGCGTACGACTGGTTGTTGAAGAGGAGCAAATAAAGCTGTACTTCTCCTCAGAGAATCCGCTCGTCTACCACGAAGAAAGTGAACCACAATTCTTGGAACTCTCGGTAGAATTAGCGCCAGCACTTAATCATTTGATTAGCCAGTATCCAAAATACACCAAGATTGAAGACCTGCCCATTAGCTCCAACGATATTGGACAGAATATACAAGTCGTGTCTGATTTGTGGGAACGAGGACTACTCTTTACCAAGGAGCCGTTGGAACCTTGCGACTATGATGACTTTGAGTCTGGTGACTCTGACGGAGAAAATGACCAAACGACAGATGCCAATAATGCAAGTGATGAAGCTGATGAAGAAGACGTTGAAAGCATTAATTTATCTGATCTCCCTGAGGAAGGAGAGGATGAAGACGAAGACGAGTTTACTGATGACTTCTATGACATGACTATGGGTGGGGATTCAGATGAGGGAAGTGACTGTCTGTCAACTTTTGGTCGTCGTCGTGACTCTCTGATCACTGGTAATTCGAGGAGGTAAAATAAATGCATGAGAAAACATGAATCCGTAAAAATCGAGTCGTTATAGCCAAAGAACCCAGGTCCCAAGTAGTACGAACAGTCACAGAACCGGTTACACTCAGGCACACCGAGATCTCTTACGGTGTCTGCAATAAATCTAAATATATATATTTAATTTCAGAATGGAGCGAATTGACAAAGCAGAAAATGACACAACTTTGACAAGAAATGTTCTAGACACGATGTCAGAGGACATGGGGGTAATAGTTTCGATGAATGGCCCGTTGGAGGAGTTCCCTGAATCCAAATTCTTCTTTCAACTCTACACGACATCGTTAGCGTCGCCTTTTACTAGGGTCTGCCTGCTCTGCTCGAAGAGGCAACGAAAGCTTGAGCAGTTCACTAAACAGGAACTCATTGATCATCTGGTCGACGACTGTGCTGTTGTCGTTAGTTGTTATTATAATATACTCATAACTCATAACATATACTGTACAAAATGGTGTCGATGTCATAATAACATATCGAGATAGTTGTAAAAAAATTGATAGTATATGAAATAGTTACCTTCAATTTGAGCTATTGATCACATAAATCGGATGGATGATTTTTTTACTAGAAAAAGAAAAAAGGAAAGAGAGATTGGAAACTGACATTTGACGATGTCTGTGCAATGTTTCGGGTGGTGGACGCTGGCGTTCGGACAGGGTGGTGGATGCTAAAATAAGGACCGTTGATGCTTCTGGATCACTATTGTATTGTAACGAGATTCTTCACAGAAAAACCAACACAATTTACTCAACTTTATAAATGCCGAAGTTGCGAGGAGATAATTAGAAATCAAAAGGAATAGCTGCACAGGGTGGGGGATTTCTTCACGGGGGACATTTATGATAATTATTGTTTAGCTTTAAAAATGTGTATATAAATCAAAACTGTTTACTTGTTCAGCTTTTATTTTTAGTATGAGGAATTATTATTGCAATTGTAATGCATAAATCAGTTTCATTCACACTCATATTACAATTTCCCTAGATGTCAAGTATCTACATTTGCTAACCTGACTGCAGTGCAGCATATTCATCTTCATGTCGCATAATGAACTATTGTTGTTGAGATTGTGAAAACCTTATTTTGCTGCATTGACTTGATTATTGGTTCACGGCCAATTCTGTTATTTTGGAATAATACGTTAGTACGCTCCTGGGAGCTGCTGCTATTGCATTTATATTCATGCAATCTGAACTGAAGCCGATCAATGTCGCAACAATAAATAGGTGGTTAACCCATCATCTCTTCTTCATCTTCCCAATCGCTAGCTTTCCATAAAATATATAAAGTGACGCTTGTCAAATGCTCAGTTTTCCTAGGGATATTTAAGAAGGTGGGAATCGAACAATTGTCAGGTAGGCGAATTATGTGGCTGCATAATAATAGTATGTTAATGTAGATTCGTGAAGATTCCATTTCGGTTTTGGATTCATTGGGATAAACACATATACTGCCTGAGAGCTCCGGTTCGGTCCTAAGGAAAATGAAGGGATTCTATATTTTAACGGTAGTCGCGCCATGTTTGTTGGCGGCCACAGTAAGTTTTAAAAATTTATGAATTCATACCTGGAAAAGTTATCAAAATTAAATAATTATCATGAACGTTGGGATGTTTAGCTAGTTTCAGCAGACATTTCGGACGAGTTCTTGGCAGCAGAACCAATCCATCCAACGGTTCGTATCAGTGAAGAAGTGTTTGCAGAAGGTCCCGATGACTCGAAAGTGGAATTTGCGACAAACTACACCGAGGAATTCGTGAGCTCGGATTGTAATGCTAACATTTAATATGGAATTTGAATGGATGCTATGATGTTTAAAGGGTGGTAATTTGTAAAATAAATTTGTACAATTGAAAATATTGACAGTGTGCAGTATGAACAAGACTGATTTGAAGGCAGGAGATACGGGCACAATTTTAACACCATATTACCCCAGAAATTATCCAGGACGAGTGGCTTGCGAATGGAACTTGGAGGTATGAATGCAAATAATTTAAATAGCTCTGTATTTAATTGAAACCAAACTTCAATTAAATGGTCAAAATGTGCAATTAGAGCGAGAAAGGAACAGAAATCGAAGCGACCGTTTTTGATCTCTTTACCCAACCCTGGTTCTTTGCCTATTTTGATTACGTCATGTTTTCCAAAGAGGGAGACTACAAAAAAGTGGACAGGTAAAAGTAACAATAAGAAAACCAGAGCGCTATCCGACAATTAAGACAATCTTCATTTGTAAATTCATTAATATTCAACTTTCCAGAATGGCAGGAGACATGAATGGGAAAACGCCTTTCGTCATCAACTCAGTCGAGAACAAACTTGGAATCCGATTCCGCTCATCCTCCTTGTTCAATTTCAGAGGAATGAAAGTTCACTACGTGGTAGGCTTATCATTAAGCAACTTAATTACCTATATAAGTTAATTCAGTTAATGCCGATGAACTCTTTATGAACGCCTCTGCCCTTTCTGTTCAAGGTCAAACCAGTTGGAAAAAACAGTAGCGCTGCACAGACGGAAAACTCTCCTTTCAATGGTAATTCTACATCTTTCCCTTTCATTCCATTACCATTTTTACCATCCAGTAAAATACATGACTAACTAATTGTAAGTAGCATTGCTGCATATCTGTAAAATTCATTAGAATCTTTACCAGATCATTATTTTTTCATGCACTTGCACACAAACAGGGCAATGTGGTCTCTCCACCTTGATCAACTCTAATAACGAGCTGGATGACCAAATTATTGGACCTGGTAAAGCCACACCTGGAAGTTTCCCGTGGATGGCAGCTCTGCTAATTGACGGAAGAAGCTTTTGTGGCGGCAGCATCATTTCAGCGAGGCATATTCTCACGGCTGTGAGTTACATAAATTGTGAAGTCGAATATCAAATTAGCCAGTTGTGTCAGCATAGATGCGTTAATGTTCACTTATGTCATAACTATTATTTAGGCTCATTGTACTGACGGCGCTCGTAGAATCACAGTGCTCATTGGCTCGGAAAATATCAGGAACAAAAACAATCCAAATCGACAGCTTTTCAATGTTTCCGCACATGACATTTACCAGCACGGCAACTACAACCCAGTCACCATCAGCCACGATATTTCCATCCTTCATCTGGATCATGACATTAAGTTTAATGGTTGGTTAATTGAAAATAGTTAATTCTATTCGGCACTACAGTAAATAAGCTAAAATTAAAATATTCTCTCGATTGATGCCTGCAGAAAATGTAAGACCAATCTGTCTACCCAACCGATACTATCTCTCGCAGACATTTACGGGAGATGAAGTCAGAGTATCCGGATGGGGTAAGCTGAGAAACTCTTGAAAAAGCTTTGCTGAATTGGAATTACTTTTAACTAATTATGATTTTGCGCAGGTAAACCAAGAGATCGCTCTCCAGCAATTAGTCCCGACTTGAAAAATACAACACTTAATGTTATGACCAATGCCAAGTGCAGAAGACAATTTAGAGGTCTTGTCAGTGGCAATCTGATCTGCACTGCGACTAGATGGAATGCGTCTCCGTGCAGAGTAAGTAAAGCAATGTCAAAACTGACATTATTTTTTTTAAAAACAGAAAGTTGAGAACGTTTTATATTTTTAAGGGTGTTGTTTTTTCATTTGTAGGGCGACAGTGGTGGTCCCTTGATTGTCAAGCAAAAGACAGCCACCGGTAAAGAGTATTTTATGCAAGTTGGAATCGTCTCCTTCGGTGGAAACTCATGCGAGCGAGGGCTCCCCGTGGGATTTACTAGAGTCACAGCATTCTTAGATTTCATTACAGAAATGACAGGAAAGGCGTATGTCCAATAATTTTGATCAGTAATTAAAAGTGTGTACTTGATCAATTTGCACGAATGATTTATTTGTACTTCAAGAAAAGATACAGAATGAACAACTTGACAATTTAAATAAAGTAATTTGACAATCGATGGAAATTCATCTTTTGCTGAAACTACATTTATCCGATTATGCTCGCCTTATCATTATGTTTTTATCTGGCTTTCATCCTCTTTCTCTCGATCTAAACAAAACCGTATCCCCTGCAATTCGGATCCTTATTCCCAGGACTCATGTAATCCCTGCGGACATTTTCCAACTGTGCGCTGTTTGGCAGCTGGAACGACGCCATTCCATTCAAAATGTACTCCTCCCTGTATTCGTACTTGACCACTCGTTTCATCTTTCGCTTGGCCCGTTTTGGAACAGTGTCTCCGGAAGACGGAAGAAAAACGACGTCCGATTCCATGTCTCCTTCCCCGTCTGTAGCTCCACCGTCCTCATCCTCAGTATCTTCTTCGTATCCACTTTGATCACAGTATATCTCATCATCAGCTTCTTCCTCGATTGGGTTGCCATTAGTCCTGTTCCCATTTACCTCGTCGTCAGCATCTACGTAGTAATTTCCGCGACTTTCCTCGCCTTCCACAGGCAACCATGAAGATCTAGCCGGAAATTCTCGTTGTTTGTTAGAGACGATTGTATTTTCAGCATGTTCCTGTTGGTCCAGTTGTTGGTTCAGATTGTTAATTTCGAGAAGAAGGTCAGTTGGAGACGGACCGTCGTTTGACGATCTTGCTGTTGACGGTCTGGTAAATATGTCATAATTTTCTTCGGTAACCAGTCCCAATCTTTCTGCTGGAGATTTGGAACGTGTGCTACGGGGCGGAGTCTTGCATCTGGAGGAAGGTCTCGGGGTTTTAATGACCTCCAACTCGGGCGTTGCTGGTTTACGCAGAGGCGCTGATCGTGGTGCTCTTGCAGATCGAGGTCGCGATGGAGTCCTTGGCGCGTGGATATCCTGATTTGTTGAAGGTCTCTCATCTTTCTTTTTCAGATAGCTTTTTTCAAAGTCCATAAATCTGGGTTTCACGTTCTCCAGTCTCTTCAAGAGTGGGAGAACGGCTCTGGGCCCTTTGAAGAGAATTGGTTGAATGGGCTTGAGCACCTGAAAGAATTCAGAACTATTTTTAGTAACGTCCAGAATTCAATTACAGCTACTGCTTTAATTCAGCTTTTACCCTTTCAATCATGCCAGGCTTGGCAGCAGCCAGATCCTTGATGAGTTCCGGGGTAATTTGGAATCCAATTCTTTTGAAGACCTTGCTGTTCAAATGGTCCCAGTTCCCAATTTTCTTTGACAAGGAAGATGTTGGAATGTAATATGTTGCATTGATGACTTTTGGTATATAATGAGCTACCAACTCAGCCATCATCACTGCAAGACAGAAGTTGGAAACTTTGTTCACAAAGTTATTTCATAAAAATATAGTTTATCGGAGAGTATTCAGCTTACCCCCGTCGGCAAAATCTCGATTCGATGCCGTCTTCTTTGACCGTGAGAACCTGTTAAAAATTAGCAAATATCATTTTTAAGCAGGTTGTCATTCATCAGTCATCACTATCTCCAGCAGAGCATTAGCATTTTTATAACAATAACATTCGGGTACGTGGACTTGACTTACTGGAGGGAGTCCAGCCATCTATATATCAACACTGCCTCTTCATCTTCAACTGGAACATCATGAACATCGACTATTATGACAGGTCTCGGGGTTGCTGGACGTGCTCGCTGATAAAATGCGTTATTGGCCATTTTTGGAGATGCTGTACTATCTATCCAATAATTGACAACTGCGGTTGTTGTACGCAGCGGGCGGCAATAAAATACTGGCAATTTTGTTTTGTCGAATTTTTTTTTCCAAAGTCGAAAGTGTGACGAATGCTTAGGGAAAACAATTCTTTTGGAAGAAAATGTTTCCACAAAAATGCTAGGAAGCAGCGTCTGGAGCGTTTGTAGATAGCTACAGACGTAAATAAAATTCTTCCATAGGGATTTCATTCCGGGCGTTCCTGGATACATGGGTGTGTTCATAGGTGACGACGCTGGAACACGGGTGGTACATACATGCATGGACATGGGTTAGCTAAAACAGTGTTTGGGTATGCAAATGACATTCGTTCGTCACTAATTTTATGAGTGAAATAAAAAGATGCTAAAGAATACTATTGACTGATTTTCATTATACTACGTAACTTTAATATCGGCAGGTTCTCAGACAGATTATTAAAATAAATTATCATTACCATTGTCTCCGCATATTATTATTCTCTCTAGCTCCTCGACCCATTCCGCTAATAACTTACTAACATAATATCTAATATCCCTCTATTCTACCATTTCCATGATTTCATCTTCGTCATTATTCACCCCCACAAAGTCATCATCATTATCAAAAAACTTGTCATCGTCTAATGTTATATCCGAGTTGGAATACTGGGGAAGCTGAGATTGGCCAGGAAGAATGTAGTCCCCTATTCCATCAAGAGGACCCAAGATTGCAGGATTATTTCCAGCAGGTTCAGTGTTGTTGGTGACGCTTGTGATGATGTAATTGCTGGTGGCCGTTGGTGGCCTTGCAATTAAAACAATATCCATTTCCTGCTGGGGCTGTTGTGATGATTGCTGAGGGGGCTGATATTGATTTTGCGGTGATGGACGGTTTTGATCGAGAAGTTTTTCCCAAGTGTGGGGTTCCAAAAGATGGAGATTTAACTGCTCATACTGTCAAATAGAAAAGTATTATGATAATGGTAATAAATATAGTATGATTATGGTTAAAACTGGTTATGTGTGTGTGTTGGCTTACCAAGGAAAATGGTTTTGAAGATTGTGATGAATACGGAGCCTCTGATAACCAAATTGGTTGTTGCTGCTGTGGCGGCGGTTGTGATGCCACAGGTGCGGGAGGTGACTGGTTCCATGACGGTGACGAAGGTGGAGACTGTACAACGGCTGCCGTTGGTTGAGATGACCAGGATGGGATCTGCGCAGATGCGGATGGTGTCTGAACTGACCATTCCTGTGACTGAGATGTTTGAGATGGCACTTGATAAGACGGTGAAGGTTGCGATTGTGAATATTGAGGTGGCTGTTGTAAGAACGCTGGACTTGAGGGCTGAGGCTGCGTGGACCCTGAAGGTGGTTGCGATTGTTGGGGTTGAGTTGCCCAAGCAGGTGGTGCATGGGGTGCTTCATTTATTGAATTAGACGAAATAACTGGCGTAGATGCAGGTGGTCGTGCATAATTTTGACTTTGTGGAGACGCTTGAGATTGTACAGGAGCTGCTGGCGTTTCTGAAGCTGGAGAATTCTGCGATTGCTGCTGTTGTACAGCCAATAACCCCAATGGACGGTTAGACCCCAATGACGACCCTAACGACCACGTTGATGTCAGCCCAAAGTTTTGTGGAAATTGTGGTAGCGGCGGAAGGATGAATTCGGACTTTGGCTTCCCAGGTTTCAAAGCTGGCTTGGTTTCAATTAGATCCACGTTGTTCACCTCTATTAGTCCAGTGCCATCAAAATCTTCAATTTTTCCAAAGTCATTGCTAATGTCAAATCCTTTTGTAGTGGAATCCACTAGGAATAGACTTGTCAGCAGAAAACTGATCATAGAAATAATTGATAAAGAGTGATGATTCTAAAAAAACAGTTACAAAATAAATTAGCTTTGTCAATACATAATTAGTTAAAGTATGTACGTATTTACGCATTGACATTTCAAATGATTGTTTACCTTATATATTTCCATTTTGTATGACTACTTTTTAATGTGCTTCGTACAAAAGTTATTTGCTGATTATTGACGTAATTAGGTGTACAAGTTTTGATTATACCTGAGTGTAAGTATATGAAAGTTTCATGATGACTGAATTTGGGCAGAAAAGCCATGAATAACTGATTCAGTGTATTTACTTTTCATAACCGAGCTTTCTACAAGAATGAAAGCATGGTTTCAACGTAGGTAATTTAGGTAACAATACAGGTAGAGTCCTTCATTGGGAAGATGCACACGAGTGGCATATATTGTCTAAGTCTAGAGGTATTCATGTACATACCTAAGTAGGTAATATGCCAATGTAAGAAAATCAAGTAGGTATTTCAGGTACGTGAAATACCGTTGAGGCGACAAATTTTTGTGCAGGTATGTGGGTTAATGAAAGGTGACTGGGTTGGTAAATGAAACAAGTGGAAAAGATGATTAATATTTTGTTACCTGTCTAAATGCTCGCCAGCCAAGCCAACAATGAACAACCTTTGCATGCATATTTCTTCCATTCTATTTCAGTTCCTCGTTTCTATTCATCCTTCTATACTTGCTCCCGTCCAGTCTTTAAGAAAATAACTTTACAAATAGCAGTTGACAGTGTCATTTGTGCTCGTGTAAGTACCCTTTTATTTTTCACTTTTCTTCCAATAAAAGGGCAATGTTTGCATACATGTAACTTGGGACGTGCTCCAGACTCTACACGGACTATTGCTCTGCACAGTATAGAGCAAAACATTCGAGTAACATATTTGTAGATTCGCTCTGCTCTGTGGCCCTTCATACAGTTAGTCCAGAAAAATTACTATGAAATGCTATGATGAATTTGCGATCTTTCGATTCAACTATATGTACATCAGAGGCCATCTTCAACTCACCTTCATCATTAAAAATTACTCCGTATCAATTTCGAGTAAAAATCCATCTTATAGTAAAAAGTAATTCAACAACACACAAAAATTAAAAATCTTGGCTAAATGTAAGACTTTCGCACTTACTCTTACATCTCATAGCTTCGTAATGGTAAACCCGCAATCATTGGAGGAGCTTTCATTGAAGTTAGAAAAGCCAACAATTAACATCTTTCGATTTTAGACATCTTTCAATCAATCCAGTACTACGGGGCTTTGTGAGACACCCATTTGATCTGTTGGCTCATTAACTTTTTGGGCTGCTATTTGGAGTCCAATAAAATATTATCATGCCAATTGAACGGGCTTTCGAACACTTGAAATGGTGTTGCTCGAAATCACCGTTTATATTATACATACTTTTAAAGGCAGGAGTGGTCAAGTGAGTGAAGGTGTGAAGAAGACAGAAGAATGACTTATTGTGTCGTACTTTTAGTGACTCTTTTGGTTATTGGCTTTGTTCACTTTTGTTTGTGTGGTTTGCGATGCTCCCACTTTTCCCAGTTCTACGGCGCTAACAAGAGAACGGGTACAAAAGCCGTAGACCTTCTCTGCTGTTCTACACAGCTGCACCGTCGCACATGCAAAAACTAAAAGCATGTCAATCAGGAAATTAATTGCTCAAATACATCAACTTTTAAAGTGTGTAAATTTTCAAGACGATAACCTTTGGCTTTTATGTAACATCGTTAACTTATCAGGTAATTACAGTAGTAATTAAAAACTAGTGGTTTTTTCATTCAATGCTCAGTACTTTTGTGGGGAGAAGTAAACGAAGCGAATCCTAAAGTAACCTATTTAATTAACGGTTTATCTGGCTGGATAGGATGTTGAAAGTGAATTGGAAGACTGAATTTTACAATTTTTAACGACCCACAATGTCTGTATTTTCTTTCAGCATAAAAGGACTACAAGGACGTTGACTGTCCAGAGCTTGAATGTGAATTTAGGACCGATAGCATCTTCTGGAGGACATCATCATCATCATGACCAGTTTGAAGCCCTTCTCCTGTTTTGATCTCTTCAAATTTAACAAAGTCAACTTTGACCCGTTGACGGAAACGTATGCTTTGTCATTCTACATGACCTACATGGCGAGATGGCCGGATTATTTCAAGAAAATTGAAAATACAAGAGGGGAAGTTGTGGGATACAGTACGTAGATGTGCTGTAATTGTTTTTGCGTATGAAATTCATTCTATGAATTATATGGAAATGTGGTTGTGCAGTTGATAATTGTGGGATTAATTTTCTGTATTTTAAAACAATTCTAGTCATGGGCAAAGCGGAAGGACTCGGTGAAAATTGGCACGGACACGTCACTTGTCTTACCGTTTGCGATCAATATCGTCGACAAGGACTGGCTGCAAAGCTAATGAATGACTTGGAAGCAACTTCTGAAAAGTAAGCGTTGGTGTTGATAAGTGAGGCATTGATAATGGATGGCTAAACTGATTGATTGCTATTGTACTTTAGGAAACACTGTTATTTCGTCGACCTATTCGTTCGCGTATCAAACTGTAAAGCGATAAAAATGTACAATTCTCTGGGCTACATAGTTTATAGAACTGTTTTGGACTATTATTCTGGAGATCCGGATGAAGATGCTTACGGTAAGCCATACAAAATGAACACGGAAGTGACGGCAAAAAGACTTCAGCGACTTTTATGGAATAAACTATTTTAAATTCTCTATCCTAACTTTTAAAATGTATTTCCATATTTCCAGACATGCGGAAGGCGCTATCTAGAGATGTACACAGAAAATCAGTCGTTCCACTCAAACATCCTGTGCGGCCTGAAGACATCGAATAGTCTTACGAGTATGCACCTGTAATTTTTACAACAGAAGGAAAAATATCATTCAAAAGCATCGCCCATTTTACTTTGATAATGTGTTAGGATTTTTATTTAATAAAATTGGATTTCTCAGAGTTATGCCCAAAATTATTTATATGCCACATTATGGGGGTACATATGCATGCATTCGTTGGATTTAATAGTTTAAAACAAGTTTCGTCTATTGATAATATTTATGCACTATGAATAGCATTCAGGAGGATAGACCATGCCTTGGAAAAATGAAAGATAAGCAGTTACTCGGTATAACATTAAGTATTAAGTTTGTGGTTATCAGAAATAGGTAATTAAAATGAAACATATTATATCATTAATATAGGTAGGTAATTCTATGGAATAATTTTCATATAATGGGTAATTACATACTGTGCACTATTAGCTGGCATGCCGAGATATAAAAATGTTGCGGCAAACGACTCCTCGAAAGGTATATAATAGCGCATGTTTCCTCACGATTCGTAAACGGGAAGGTACAATTACGCTATAAAAATTTCCGTTTGATTATCAAATAATATTGAGAAAGTGACGTTTCAATTAACTTTTTGATGGCAAAAGTCATTTGTTCAATCAATCACTTAATAATTGGGTAGGTATGTAAGTTGTAATTGTAATCACAGTAAATAGGTAAAATTGCAGAGAAAATCAAATTGTACAAAAGAAACTTATGTAGGTATGGGCTATGTAATGCAAAAGCAATGATGCATACCTACATAGTACATAGGTAGGCAATTACATATAATGCGCTGTACTTTAATGATGTCACTTTTTGGGGTGGAGGGGTGGGTCATGGGTTAGGATGATGCTCTATATATTGCGCCCTATCCTGTAATGTTAAAATTGGGTGACAGGGGTGGGTGGGTGGTCCGGAAAATCGGATTTTTGGGTGACGCCATTAAAGTACAGCGCCTATGCTAATATTGTCTGCAAAAATGTATGGAATTAAGTGGAGGTAGTAGGGATCGTAGAGTAGTAGTATTTAAACCTACTCCCCCCAACAGTTTTTCCTACTTTCAATGACAATTTTAACCATGTTTCTTTCTGAATTTCTGGAATGTTTTCTATACGATTGTAGAGGAAAGTTCATTCTATCTGTAGGTACTTTTTTCATTTTTGTGGCTTCAATAGTTTGGCTGGAAAGTGCACTTTTAGCTAAATGTTCGAAAATACATGTTTTTTAGGCGCCTCCTTGTACACTAATGACCCTACCAAGGTAAAAGAAGTACGTGCAGATAGAGTGAACCTTCCTCTACAATCGTATAGAAATTTTTTTGGAGTTAATTCATTTTGAAACACGGATTTTATAGTTTTAAAATTGCATCGCTTTTTACTCCAGAAATTGAGTCTCATGTCTGCGTATAAAATTATTGGTCGCTGAGAAACAAGTCCGAAGTGGGAGGCAATTCCCCACGCGGAACCGTAGAGTAACCAGAAAGCACAAAAGCATAATGCAATATCTACCTACTGGTTTCAGGCTTATTTTACAAGTTTCGGGTAGTACTGCTAAATCGAAAATGTTTCAATTGAAAAAGCATAAAAGCATAATTTCTGGCAAAAGGCATAAATAAATTTTTTAAGCATTTTGTAGCATAATTATCGAATTTTAAAGATTTTTATGGTAATTATTTAATTATATGCTAAAATACGTAAAAGAATGTTTAGAGCGCTAAATACACATGTCTCTGAAGGTTTTTAGTCGGATTTATGCTTTGCAGAATGCAATTAGTGGTCATATTCGCAAGGACAGTATCGTCCTCATTGCCATTTGTTGGCGATTTTCATTCTGTTAAGTGTGAAATTAAGTGGAAAGGCAAGATTTTTCACTTATAATTAGCAATTAAGAATTGTAACGCATTACGATAACTCTCAAAGTGAAACTAAATTACAAAAATATGTAATTTTTAGCAAATTTTATAAAAGCATTTAAAAGCATAATTTTGTAACGGAAAAATCATAATTTTGAAGGGAGTAAAGTAAAAGCATAATCCAGGTTACTCAATAGTTGAAATTGATTCTTGATACATCTGGTCATATAAGTCATATCCCCAAGTCGTGTTTCGAGCGTTGCTCGCGCACATAACCTTGCAATTTGCAAGAACAGAAAATCATATACCTAGATTAAAAGGTTTTAAAACCCTCATTTTGCACATCAGAAACTGCTACTCGAAATATAATGGACTAGAAGTAGAAGGCCCGTTGAAATCAACGGGCTCTAGCAACTCGGAAAACCGGTTGAAAACTTGGAAACCACATTTTAAAATGACTTCCCCCTCTGGGGCACGACTTCCCCATTTGGGGCATGACTTCCCCCACTGGGGCTTGACTTTCCCCTCTGGGGCTTGACTTTCCCCTCTGGGGCACGACTTTCCCCTTTGGGGCACGACTTTCCCCCTGGGGCACGACTTTCATCTGTCCACAACGATATATATGCAATTATGAAGTTAGTGTGATGAAAATCTGCATACCTAACTTTTTTATGCTTTTTTTTCCCTTCCATGCTATTCTATGCACTTTAGGCAAATTATGACGAAATCACCTCAACTTTAATGAAAAAATTAACGGTGACGGATATTTTTGTCAAATGTCAACATACATT
This sequence comes from Sinella curviseta, assembly GCA_004115045.4. NCBI lineage: Eukaryota > Metazoa > Arthropoda > Collembola > Entomobryomorpha > Entomobryidae > Sinella > Sinella curviseta. The sequence continues at coordinate 76,090,583 of CM023199.3, read as the reverse complement.
TAAGGCAATCTGTGTCACCTAATTTATAATAAAAACGAACAATTTTTCAAAAGAAATTGGTTGCTTAGACGAAAAGGGGACCGGAAGCTAACGAACGTGTGGATTACGTAACTCCTTGGAATTTAGATATAGTGATGAGACTTCATTCCCCGTACATTGTTGGCAAAAATTACTGATTTTTAGCTTAACAGTCCGTTCCTGGCCCAAATGACTAATTTTTAAGTGAACAGTCCCGTATATAACCAACTTTTAATTACATGGTTCATTTCTGACTCAAATAACTGATTTTTCATATTAAAATTCTTTCCCATTAATTGCTTTGAATCCTTTGTTACGAAATTTTAAATGTTTTGCATCATTTATAATTTTGGAGAAATTTAACGTCTTTGATATATTCACTAAATAAATGCATACATTTCGATCGTAATTACGTAACAATATATTAATATGGCCTGGTACGTGAAGCGGTCTCGCTGGTCTAACGCCATAGTATGGAAGGGTATACCCAATACATGGAAAGGTATCGGGACTCATCGGGAAGAAAATCGTCAACTTCAAACATTTTTTAAAATATGAAGGACACTGTCAATTTGAATTCGAAAACCGTTTGGGCAATGTACAACCTTTTTACTTGCTTGCAAAAAAATTCCAAGTCTTGATAAGGTTTATTGTGAGAGTGAGTGGGAGTTTCCTGAAAGGTGTAGAATGTCATGCTAAGCATAGACACTCACCTAATTTGCATACTACCAAAATATATAGGTAGATACTTAGCGAGTAGTATTTTAATTTTAATGGTGAGGTCCCTGGGTCAAATATTTCTGATTGTTAACTTCCGAGTAGCTTGGGTCAACATGAAGTTTTTGTGCTGGCCAGCGTTCCAATTGCCATTGAAATTCATTTTCCGAACATAGATACATAAAAAAGGACTCTTTCTCGCTTTCCTCATTAAATTTTTTAATGGCAATTGCTATTATCCCTCTTCACTTCTATAGAATTTTCCATCTTCTCCTGGAAATTAGCGGCCACATTGGCTTTTCTCCGTTCAAGTGGGACACAGTCCATTGCCGCTTGCGCTTTCACTTTACATCCTGGTTGAAATCCGTTTACTGTGCAGCACAGTCTGTGCTGTTGCTGTTACTCTGATTGGCTATATTTTCATAATTCTTCCCACACACACACGTTGTAGAAATTATGAGTTCCGCCGGAAATGTTGACTTGACTCAGTTGAATTATCTTTTAATTATCGGAACCGGAACTTGTGTTGGTTTTGTTCCATTTGGATTCCAAGTTTATAAGCCCATTCAATACTGCCAAGTCTGCAATGCGTTTTTCAAAATTGTGGAAAATTTGAGAGGTGCAGATCACATAATCTCACACAGTACTTTACTTGTTATTTATAAATCGTTGATTAAATAATTCTAAAATCCATCTTCTTGCAGACGCATACATTCCAGAACACCATCCCAGAAAAAATCGAAAAAACATGAAACTTTTCGAAATACTCATTACCATTTCCGCCTTGGCCGGATTCTGGCTCGGTTTTATGGTCATCACGCACTGTCTTCTGTTCCCAACTTCCTCCCATATCTAACATTTAACATTCCGCCAAACCTACTTTCTCTTCCCGTTTACCTAACATCCTTGCTCTGGTTTGCCTGGAACTCTGTCGGTCTCGGACTAAACATATCTCTGCTAATAATTCTGGCAATCTGCTACTTTTTCTTTGTTTTCCTAGTCATTAAGCACGAGCTGCAAATGGGCGACAAATGGAAATCCACCTACAAAACACGTCCTCTTCTCGCAGACAACCGGACAACATAATTGTCATGTGGCGCAGTCTCCAACTATTACTTATTAGTTTGGTAGACTATGAATTTGGTTTTATCCTGATTCCCTTTCAAATGCTTTTTACTCTCCTCATCCTCTTTTGTAACGTGTCCCTCGTTTACCACTGGGATCTGTTGGAGTTCAGCACGAAATTACTGATGATACTTGGCTTCATTATTTTGCCAACTGTTGGATGGTCAATACTCCTTCAACTCGCCGGGACGCAATTGCAGCTTAGCGAAAGGATTCTCGAAACATGGCAGCCGGAAGTGTGGCCAAAACAGGAAAGA
>CM023199.3:75960048-76088366 GCA_004115045.4 Sinella curviseta | reverse complement strand
ATGCTACATGGGGAAAGGGAGAAAGGCTTGTCGACCGTTGAGTCTCGGTGATGGCAATAGATACGTGATTAGAACAGTTAGCGTGCTTCACTATTTGCGTAGTATTTCCAGGAATACTTTTAGAGCTCTCATTGCATACGGCAAGCTATATGATTAACACATGGACCTGGAATTAGAATGGTTTTATGTCATGCAAAAAATTAACTTTCCAAGCGAAGTAACAGTAAAAAGTATATATTTTTTTAGAAAATCAATCAACAGTCCATTCTTGTTCTCTGCCCTCTGCAAAAAATATAGCATTTCTCCTTGCTTGTCATTCTGTTCTCTGTCTGCATACTAAATGGTCATCATATCATCATCGGCAGAAAAAGTACGAATTTATAGCTATTTAGCACGATGGACAACGTTCGTTCCCATTCCGTATACAGCAACAGCCCAGTTAGATTACCTATCTGTGCCCATGTACATACATTATTCATCGGGAACATTTGATAGATAACATTTACCACCAATCTCATATAAATGGCCTATAACGTTTCCCATCACTAATTAATCTACAGGTAGCTGAATATTGTCATTAATACTACGTAAAAAGCAATGACAAACGCTATGAACGCTCCCAATTACCAAGAATGAAATAGCAAATCCCAACTAGTAAATGTCTCTGTTGCATGCTGTCTGGCTTTGGCCTTATGATGACGATAATACGATGATGCGATATAAGTACTTAAAATATTAGTATCGATACAGACATGTTCAAATGGAACTACCAACCACACATATAACCCTTTAACATCTTCAAAAAACTATTTATTATTACGTCCATACAAGTACTATATTCACTATACATTGTTGCATCATATCACATTCCCTGTGCCCTGTGTCGTACACCAGCTTTTCAACTTTACTTACTTATTATGCATGTTGTAAGTAAGAATTAATTTAATTCAATAGTATTCTATCAACACACACGGGTAAAATATTCATCGTGCCTTGTGTAGCGTAATATTATGCTTTCATATGCCATTTTAGTACAAGAGAATGTTGTAGTAGATTGTCTACACACACACTGCATACACGTCTACTACAAGTTCATTTTACTACTACTGCTTTTGCTACACACAACAAGATACAAAAAATATGACTATTATTATATTTTCCACTTTGTATAAAAGCATAACAGGTATTCTTTTCCACAGATTTCAAGTCCTGTAATGGTAGTGTATGCACTATGCACACAAAACACAAAAATCTAACGTCATTGACTTCGCTTGTTTCTCTCCAACTAACTCTATCTGTCTCCATGTCCATTCCATACTATACCCACAAACTCTGCTCATCATCATCAGAAGATGATGTGAATATGAGTAAAGTAAATGAGTAATATTATGCTCTTGGTTTTTGTGCATAAAAAATATATACGTTCAATGCAAACTGTAACTGAACTTGACTTAAAGGTTTTTTTGTTGGTCTTGTGATTAGTGATTCATTCTGAACAACACATCAAATCACAAAAGCCACACGTACGTATTCCTTCCTACTAACAAACTACTGCACACTCTGTAATATTATGTACAACGCACGCACACAATGACAAAATATGTTTTTTTCCTTACTGACGACGGTAGTACATTCTATTTAATGAAATAATAAAAAAATAGTTTTTGTACAATAGCTTCATATTATTATTCTCATGTCATTGTGTTTAGGAAGAAGATTTGGAAGGCAGTGACATTACTGCTCTCCCTCCTGCATAAATACTAACTTTTTTTGTACTTGGAGAAATTGCACTTAAAGTAGTTATTGGAAGAAGTGGAAGCATTAAAGAAATTATATTAAAACAAACTAATGATTTATATACAATATTAGTTTGTGAGAAGACCTATATAATAATACATTTTGCTAACTAACTGATGTGAGTAGTGTGATATGGTGAGTGTGAATGTGCTAATAAAGAAATTGTATTTGGTATTCAGGAGCGGAGCAGATGTGGTTGATGGGGAATGAGGAGGAAAGGACATGAACTGAAGAGACAAAAGGTTAGTGCAATGATGATGATGATGGTACTAAATACTAATTATGAGTATTAAATGTCCATATTTATCCGTATAATAAAAAAGTTAGTAATTTCCAGAATATGAATGATACATGGTGTACCAAGTATATAGAAAAGTAACACGCAGAGCAATGCATGATACAGTTTTCCGTGTTCTGTCTCTTGTAGTTTCGCTAAATTGTTGTCTTAAAATAGTTTGATGAGTGGACTGGTGAAAGACATTAAAAACGCAGATTGACAGACAAAAGTCAGAAAAGTTGGGCCAGTCATTAAAATATACTTGGCGTTTTGGGTGAGAAGTGAGGACTGGACAGCAAGTAGAAAAGGAAGATAATATATGTTTTGCATATAATAATTGTAGGAAGTAAACTGATGAGATATGTTAACAAATGCAATGACTTTTGGAAGTATGTTTAACATGGAATGGGAAAAATAATTATCTTTCCTGCTGTCCAGTGAGTAACCAGAATCGAGTGTATATAAAGGTATTTTATCATCGCTTGTGACTTGTTGACTCATCAATTATCTCCGGAAAACCAAATAGATATACATAACTAACTATAAATACATATAGAGCAGCTCAGTTTCAAACTAAACTACCCAAATTGTTAAGTTTAATATTAAAATAAGCCAGTATTTATTTTGTGGTTATCTCGTATCATCACTCTTGGTCATTCCTGATTTCCGTCCGTAAGATTGCGTTCCTTGCTCTGACTAAGTAATCATCTTTTTGTCCATTTCATTTTCTATTGCGGACAAACTGGGCAGTCAAATGTACAGTTAGTTAGGCAGCCCATGATAAGGTAAATAACTTTAGTGCTGCGCGTTATCGTTTAGTCAATGCTATCATCATAATAATGTCGTCGCGTCATCATCACCACCACTCACACTTATCATTTATCTTCTCCATCCTTGGTCAGCGTAGATGGTGGCTTTAACCTTTTTTCTTCGTCTTGTTTTTGTTCTTCACACACTTCACAGATGCATTGCCCTTGTCCACAATAATATTCCAATATTTGGCTAATTTTAATAGCGTGAAAGAGTTGTTGACATTTAGTAACTCCATTTAAATTAATTAGTTACGTCAAATAGCAATAAATGCACTTTCTCCAGTGCTGAGTAATCTGCGACTTGTATGACACAAACAAGCGAAGCTCAGGTTTGTACTCTCTGCTCTACTGACTCTACTCTCCTTTTCTATTGAGTCAGTTCAATTACATTTAATTAGTCATTAGTGGTTTTGTGTTGTGTTGTGTCAGTTTCTAGTTGAAGTACTACTAGGGGTGGGGGCAATTAAACGCCCTAGCTAGACTAATTTCCGTAGTTTCATATTTAAAACTGGCTTTTGAATAGGGTAAACTACCATTTAAAGTTAAATTATTAATGTGTACGGATCTGACAGTGAACTCTATCTATGTATACCTTTATAGGATAGGATAAATTATTATTATGTATTACCAGTGATATGCCATTTATAAGGATGCGACAACAATGATGAATCTTTGGTCCAATTATTTCAGTTTTCGAGTTTGTTTAGAAGCCGAAATAATCTCACCCGGTTACCGAACTTTAGTATATCTGCCGTGATAAGTCACAATGGAAGGTAGTTCACATAAAATAAGTTGAGCTTCATATCAATTGTACGTGTCTATTATCAGATTTTTAGCGTAATGTAGTAAAATTGTGAGAACTCACTATATACATTAAAAATCAAACTAATGCGAGAAAAGATTCACTGCACCATCCACTTCGAATTAATAGTTTAACTGCGCAATCAGCGCACAAAATTATAACTTTTATTACATGCAACACACTCTATTACTAACTTGATCGTAACATGATGTAAACACTAGACTAAACAGGAATCAAACAAAATCAATCAATTACCCGTAAAATGTACAATTTTAGTAAGTTTACAATTTAACAAATCCCATCTACGTGAACTAAGCGCATTTGTCGGAACTTGTCAGTTTTAGTTTGAATATGCAATTATTTAATTTATGCTAGTAACAAATAGTAAAATTAAACAGTGATTACAATTTGGGAAACCTGTGCAAAGAAATCTTGTCCGTTTTCTGTTGGGCGCATGTGACGACTTGGCATGTATCATTAACCATTTCGATTGGTTTAGTGGGATTCAAAAGGTTTAGAATTAAGTTTTTCTACGAATTGTAATCAATTTTATAATTAAGAACCAATTGGTTATCGAATAGTCGTTTTATATGAAACGTTTGTTATCAAATAAGCAATACTGGCGAGCTTGTTCAATTCTTGTACTGGTAATTCAATCAATCAGCAGGGTGCACGATTGATGACGGCTAAATGATAGAATTGTGCTCAGTGCTAAAACATGGTAACTGATAGAGATTATTTCGGCTTGTCAACAAATATTTTTTATTTTTTGTATGGACCAAGATTTTCAAAATTTTACATGCGATTGTCCCATCCTTATAAATGGCATATCACTGTGTATTACGGTTAGCATTGTTAGGAATTTTATGGAGGGATGGATACGATTTGATTAGAGGATGTGTAGTTATCATTATCATCAATGTTGTGTATATGGATTATGGATGAAAAATTTCTAATGGTCCCTGATTTTCCATTTCAGCTGTATATTGGCAGTAATATCAATCCAATTCAAGGTTGTTAACAAACCGTTAACCTTCAAATTGCGTCAGCAATCGTAAACGTCCAGTAAACCTTTTGACAATCAAGAACGGAGGCGGAGCACGGGACCACAGCCAAGATTAATTTTTTTACCGTATATCTGTATAAACGTGAAAATCTCCGGTAAACAAGTCAAGCTATAATCATGGGTCTGTTCGGGAACTCGTCGTCGTTTGATCCAATAGTCGGTACGTTTTGCTCATTTTTAATTTTGAACTAATTTCGTCATTTTGTAATGTGTCATGATTATATGAAGGTATCTAGTGCAGTGCTTAATTTTGTCATCTTTTAATTTCAGAAAAATGTACTGCAGAAACGAACACAAAGGAGGATTGGGGTTTGATGCTTGACATTTGTGATAAAGTTGGGACTTCATCAGAGGCACCTAGAGATTGTTTCAGGGCGATTATGAGAAGACTAAAGCATCAAGACCCTCACGTTGTCCTGCTAGCCATTACTGTGAGTTCCTTCACGTTTACTTGTCGTTAATTTATTGACAATTTGGAAATTATTCATAAATGGTTGATCTGGTTCATTTTCAGCTACTGGACACATGTGTTAGTAATTGCGGTTTGCCTTTTCATCTGGAAATTGCTTCAAGAGAGTTTGAGCAGGAGTTCAGAAAGTTGTTGCAGAGGAATTTGGAAAAGACGATTCGAGATAAGCTCCTGTCGTGTATACAGAAGTGGGTCGAGAATGAATTCAAATCGGATCCTTCTCTTGACTTAATTCCTTCTCTTTATAATTCACTGAGATCTAAAGGTGTCGATTTTCCTTCAGATAGTCCATCAAAGGTTCGACAAGATTCCTCACATTACTCGTGTACATTTACAATTTGTTCCAATATATTTGCAGTAGCTAATTGTTTATTTTGCTTTTCAAAATTGCAGTCGAAAAAATCTAGTGGTCATCATCATCACCATCATCATAAAACTAAAGAACATACGGCGGCTGCTGCGCAGCAAGAAGAAGCGGATTTAGCCAAAGGTACCAGCATAATATGTTAAGTTTTATGTATTTACAAATATGTTAAATTAACAGCTATTTTAAAAGTACGGGTTAACTTTTTGTCCTGCAGCAATCGAGTTATCGCTAAAGGAAGCTCAAGGTCAATCACATGGGTCGCCCCAAAACAAAAGTCTCTATCCACAAGTTTCTGGCGCTGGAACTGGTGGTGGAATATCCAGTGGAGGCGGAGGAGGAGCTGCCAAGTCAGACAAGGAGCCAAGAAAAGTCAGAGCTTTGTATGATTTTGAAGCTGCAGAAGATAACGAGCTAACTTTTTATTCCGGTGAAATAGGTAATGCAAATAATCAACTAATTCCCTCTCCGTTCGTTATAAGTTATCACTGATAACACCTAGCATAGAGTGTATCAATCAATCGGGCAGTTCTAATGTGTGGTTGTTCAATCTTTGCAGTTTTTGTTTCGGATGACTCTGATCCAAACTGGTGGGAAGGAGAAAATCAGAGAGGCAGAGGACTTTTCCCTGCAAACTTTGTGACGCCTGACCTTGATGCAGAGCCCTCACGTAAGTATCCTCAAATGGTCATGTCAAACATCAATCATGCGTCTTTATTTGTATGATTTCAGCTTTATTTATCGTCGTCTCTTTTATGTAGAATATGAAACAAAGAAACTTGTGCAATTCGCGGAGGAAGTGGAGGTGAAATCGATAGAAACGGAACCTGAAGTAGTTGAAATTGACGAAACTAAAATAGACACGTAAGAATATACACATACACCAGCATTGTATCACGTTTAAACTTGTCACATGCCGTAACTAATTAATAATCGAATGCTTCGCCTTTTGACTAGTGTTTTACACATGCTACATGAGGCTGATCCCACCGGGGAGGTTGCTGATCCACTAGAACTGGCGCCACTAGAAGGTTAAAGAAAACTCATTCATTTACATAATCGAGATGAGTAAAATGATTAGCCGTTTTAAAAAACCTTTTTATTACTATTAATTTTAGAACAAGTTCAACAAATGGGTCCACTAATAGATCAAGAACTAGAAAAAATCGATCGTCGACACGCGCAGTTGACACGTCTGGGTGGTGAATTAGTGGAAGCGCTAAATATGTACCATAATCTAATGCGGGATCCTGGCATTGCTCCACCCCCAGTTAGTCTACCCTACAATATGAAAGTGGGCATGGGAATGCCACCCGCTCCGGGAGGAGTAACGTCCCTCCCTAACTTCCATCCTGGAGGTGCCATGCAGCATGCATACGGAGCTGCTCCGTATCCATATGACATGAACGGGCTAAATTATCACCATCCTCAACAGCAACAGAATCCAATGATGAGACCGCCAAATCAGCCACCTCATTCCGCTCCTCCGATGACTAGTTACAACAGCATGCCGCAGTATGCTCCTCCCACCCAAATGAATGGAGTGAATAGTCCAAATCACTCACAACCAGGGCCACAACCGCAGCAGCAGAATCAAGCAGCTCCTATTCCAAACAGTCAGGCCCCAATTCCAAATCATCAGGCTCCACCGTCGTCAGGAGCTCCAATGCATCAAAACGTTCCTCCAATGACTGCAGTACCAGGACAGATTCCGTATTCTGCGCCGATGATGATGGGAGGTCAGCAGCATCAAATGGTGCACCATCAACCTGTTGTTTCCGGTGTTCCACCCAATCAACAACAAATGACCAGCATGCCACCCAACTCTATGCAGATGCCTCCACGGTACGTAGTAGTTACAAAACAAACCTTACTTCTTTATCTGTAAATTGCAGTGCATTATTTTACATTATATGTCAAATAATTTTTTTATAGTGGAATGCCTCCACAGCAGTATGGACCCCCACCTGGAGCACCACCTCCACAATTTTATCAGCATCCGCCAGCTAATGCCCCTGCAATGTAAACCAAATTTCCTTTCCCTTGGACGTCTCGCCGTTCGTTTTTTTGGAAGGGATTTTTAACTACTACAGACCATTGTTGCATTGCGTTATTGTGTTTGGTTGCCATTCTTTTACTAACTGGACTGGATATGCAGACAAAAATGTTTTTTAGTGAAAGTGCGCATGAATGAATGGAGGGATAAAGTGAGGAAGGAGAGACGAAGCAACTTACTTGTTAGTCCTTTTTTAATGCTGTGCTAAACATACTACATAATAACGATGAAATATAAAAAATATACATACACACACTATATACCTACAGATTAATGTCGTTATGATTAATTAAATTACTACTGCTACTGCATCACAATATTCTATAAACTAAAAATATTGAGGTGTGAGTAAACTGTTGTAAGTCGCCTTGTTGATTGATACACTACAACACATACTGTATATTGTACTAAACGAATATATATACCATACTTTTTAAGCGTACGCTCGTATTTAATCTATTCTACATACTAGTTTGTAATCTATTCAGAGGACTTTTTTGTGCATAATATTAAATATTGTAGCTATTATTAGTTCTACTACTATACTACTTCAACTGATAATGTATATATAATTTACAGAGAGCGGAGGAATATATATGAACGATATGTGTAGTTGTGTAAAATATAGTCATCTTGTCATAATTAAATTATAAACTGTTATAATATTATTACATACTGCTGATAATATATCATCTATATGAAAACGGAATTTGAATTACAGTTTGTACTCCTGTTACTATATTATACATACTACTAAACTATACAACAAAAAAACAAGAATGTGATTTTGATTCTCCGATAAATTAATTTTTCGCTACGCTTGTCACCGTAAGAATTATTATAAAGTATGTAGTAGTTTTTTTGTTTCAAGTTTGGATGCAATTTTACTGATTCCTCCTTCTACTACGGTATTTTGTTTTGTACAACAATTTACTCTTATTTTGGAGACAACAGCAGCTGCGGGCTGATTTTTTTAGAAGAATCCAATTTGTAGCTACTGTATCGATTATTATACTTATTATTATATTGCTACATAAACATTTATAGTGTCAGTGTCAACGGTAAAAATGAAAAATAGTAAAAAAACGATGCTCATAAAAACTATGAATTGAACCTGTAAATCATTTTTTTGTAACATGTTTTCATTATGAGTCCTTGAAAGCTGTGGAATGACTACGGTTCTTTCACTTGATTCGCCTTTCCCTTTCACGTAACAGCTTCTCTCGATCTTGCAATATTGCTCTCCATTCGTCATTCCTGGATGAGTGGCAGTTTTTTAATAAAAAAAAGTATGTAGGCCATACCAACAGCTAACAGTCTTGTTGCTGAGCTGCTTTGTTCGTGTTTCTGCATAGGTATGCCACACAAAAATCAGTGAACTTATGAAACTAAACTTGTGAAACGGCTGAAAACCGTTTTAGGAAGGAAAACAATAAGTAAAAAAAATTGTGCTGTATCATACCGCAGATTTGTTATACAGTGGAACCTCTATAAGAGCAAACTCTCTAAGAGCAAAACCTCCATAACAGCAAGCAATTTTTTCTTACACAAGTGTATTTACGCCCATTATAAATTACCTCTATAAGAGCAAAACCTCTATTAGAGCAACAAAATTTCACTTCCCTTGGGGTTGTTCTTAGAGAGGTTCCACTGTATATGCCATTCAATGACGCATGTAGTAATGCCAAGTTAGAGGGTTGCTGCTGTTGTGTGTTTGGAATAAATCAGAGTTCATTATCGTCCTCACGGTCATAAATAAAGGAAATAATAATAGGTAATTCAATTGCCGTGTTCATGTTCATAAAATATGATTTGCCAGCCAAGCATGCCATGTCATCAAGCTACTTTTTTGTTAAACTAGACATCTAACGACTACTCTTGTTTCCGTCCTGATAGAACCACCGTAATCTAAAACAAAATCTCAAACAAGCTGTGCAATAATACAAAAATTGCATTATACTCTTTGTATTCCTCTCTTGCTTTCTCTGTTGTCTGTCTGTTTTGTGTCGTTAACATTTCCATTTTCCGCATAAAATATTAATAAGTAATGATAATGAGCCAGAGCAGAGCGCGCAATCAAGTCAAGTGGAACTTGTATTGTAGATCATCTACGCAGAACAGCAAATAAAAAAAATTACATACTTCCCCTCCAAACTTCCAACAAACTACAGAAAAGTTACCATAATATTCTCTAGTAGTAAATATAGTACTGTTCTTTGTTAGTGATAACATCATCGCATTATTAGAACCAAACTACCTATTTACAAGCATGTCTGCAATGTAATGTCTGCTGGCTCCGGCTCAATTTTTTCGCGAAAAGACACATTAGGGAGTTGGGGATTAAATCGTGCTGAGAATTTTTGGCGGAGATGTTACTACTAGAGAACCTGCTGCATAATAACAATAGCTTCTAGAGAGTAGCAGCAGCACATTGCGCGTTATTGTTGGTTGATTCCACACATTCAGCATGCTCACCTTTTTACTAAAAAGCCTGATACACTTTTGACTACCTCTCTTAAAACTATTATCATTGCACACAAGTTCAGAGATAATGCTCCTAATAAAATATACCATACCGTATTATATACAATAAGTCATAAATATAAAGAAGGAGACCCAATTCCCAAAAAAATATTTTAGGGATGAGGATGAATAAATAAATATTATAAGAATTCCTTTCGACTCCCTTCTTCCAAAACCCTGCCTGTCTGCTTGTCTGTGTGAATGTTCATGTGTGCATACAACAAAGCCTAAAAATCATAATATCAGAGGCTAGATATTTAAATATAATGTATGGATACATATTTATCTTCATTATTCATTCATGCTGTTACATTTTTAATAGATAGGTTAAGTTAGTTAACAATTTTTTACATATATACTTTGGCTACATAACACCATATCAAGTTTGAGTGGCAGGCAGCAGCGTTTGCGTTAAAGCATTCTCATTGTTTATCGCTGAAGCTCTTCTCTTTGTGCTCCTACGTATACGCTGATCATCCATCAACCAAGGGCTATTCTCTTACTAATATCAAATTTTCCACAAGCGCACACAAAAAAGATAAAAAGTTGAATTCTTTTCATTAGGCTTTCCCATGATGTTGTATGGCAAGAGATTATATTATTGTGTCCTCTTACAGCAATGCTAGAGCATTGTATTGCTGAGTGCTTACTACTCACGTCATTTGTTTCGCAGATTTTTTGGTACACAGATAGTTCATTGTATAAAAAAGATACGGAGATCCTGAAATGAACTTGTTTTAGCGATATAGCCATATGCATTGTAATGTAATGTAAATGTGCCATGTAAGTGCAGCTGGTGGATGGTGATCTGATTCTGCTCTGTGCATATAGTGATGGAGTGCGTAAAATACTGCGGTCGGTCAAGTGGAGAAGAACAATTCTTTTATTGAAATTTAGCCATTATTATTTAATTTTAATTTTAAACTTATCCGTCTAGTTTGGAAGGAGGAAATTCACAAAAAAATATACTAAGCTATTGATTGTCGAGTTAAAAGTATAGGAAAATTTTATTGGTAAGTCGAGCAGGAGCAGCGGTGAGGTTGGTTTGTGCAAAAAAAGGAGCCCTTACGGGTGTTTTGTGGAACTGCAATTTGTAATAGATTTGATGAGTGTATAAGAAAATTTCAATTATTTTAGGGTGCCTTATATTATTCGGTACGGTATAACGTGACAATTAAAGGTGCAAATGCAATGATTGGAATTGGATAAGCCTTTCCGGAGTTTCTTTCCTTTCGCGTTTCTCGTGGTGGTGCTTAGTTTAATTTGCCAAAAGTAAATGGAGATTTCCGTCCGGTAAGTTTTGTGCGCAGCACAATTTCTCTATAGTCCATATATGCATATGTATTCATATGATATATGTATTCATGAATAGAGTTAATTGGTATTGAGGATAATTGGAGGTAATTAAACTCTGGTAAACTGTATGACAATAAATGCAAGCATAACTGTTGTCTCAAGTTTATGTCTGCTTGTTGGGCTTAATTGCTTGCTGATTATTAATTACAACAGGCAGTAAATCGGTAGCAGCGTCACCTCGATAAGTTGATAGTGAAGCTCATATTAAGACTATTTTCACAGGTCGTTACATTTAAAGTATTTTTCTGAACGTTAGCGTAAGGATATGGAAATTGTGTTCTTCTGAGCTTAGAGAATAATTTTTGCTCACTTATGTGTCACGGATAGATTTTTTTACGATTTCCTTATTAACACATCATCGTCACTTGAAACATTACTTACTCCTATTTGCAGATAAATCTATTTGGGACATTAAACTCTAGTCCTCATGTTATTCCACTTTGAACAACAAATCAGTAATAAAATACTAGACAAACAATGTTTGGCCATTGGACAGTTTATAGTAGCCGATTGTTACACGCCCGCACATTTAGTTTCATACCGTTTTTTTAAATGAGCGTATCAAGCTCAAAAAATGTTATGCGTGTAGTATTTGTTGCATGATTTTGCAAATTGTCGGTAGTGTGCTCAGTGCTCGTGTTATATGACGCTGCTGCTGATGGGGCAAGGACTTTGCAAAGTCTATACATTCCTTATCAAAATATGATTTACTGTTTAAACGCACAAAAATCTACGCTTTTAAATTGCGACAACAAGACACGTGCATTTTCTGAGACAATGGGAATGAGCGTACGCATGCGTACAAGCAAGCCAGTGGATCTCCTTAAAAATTGAATGTTTGTTTGAAATGTTGCAGGAGTCTTGTTTCAGATTTGGGTGATTGATCAACAATTGCTTGACGGAAGCTGACAAAAATGTGCCGCAGTGGTGCCTAGTGTGAATGATCCACCAGAAATTGGCACGCCTACAACAACAACAAGCCATTATTACGCAACGGTGCAATAAATTGAATGAAAATTAGAATCAAATGATTCATGTGATTAAAAAAATACAACACAAGAAATTAGAACCTGAGTGCAATTAGCTGCTGTTCCGGTGCCAAAAGTTGAACTAAATAGCTCGCTATGTAAAAAAATGTGACAACTGAAAAATCGGGTACTTTAATTTTTGCCTTATTTAACTTGGTCAGCGAGGAGTGGTTATTTGTACCATCCAGAAAGTTGTGGAATATAAAAAGAATAAAAAGTCAAGGAGGATACAGCAGAATGTCGCGGATTAACTATGAACAGTAAGTGAACATTCATTAACTATGTTTTTTGTGTAATTATTTACACGCTACAATAATGATATTATGCAGACAAAAGTGATAAGAGAATAATTTATGGCATAATAATGCTGTTCCGTGTGCATCAATGCTTTAAATAGTTAGCTTAATATAATTATATGTAATGTGGTAATATGGTAAAGTCCGTTTTTGATGGACAGCCGGTGATGAGCCAATGCCTTTTTGAGAGATAAGCATAATGAGAGCAAGAAAGAAGCTCTCTACAAAATGGGATGTGACGTGTGAACTTTTGCTTTCTTCTCCCATTCATCCTCATGTGCACTGTCTGCCATCATCATTATATCCCGAAAATTTTTATCTTTAAAAGTCGAAAGAACACAACAGACCGAGCGCAAAATAAACAGACTTTTATTAATATTGACATGTGGTCGCGCGGGTCAGAGATCACCTTTTTGGCACACGGCACACAACAACACGGCATGGTCATTCTGGTTTTTGTACACGGTTTGCATGGCATGATTGATTACTTAAACTTACTGGTCTAAATATTGACTCGGGTGCCGTGTGCAACTATAAGTAAAATAATAGCTTTCCGTTTTAAAACCATTTTTAAGGACATTAAAGATGATAATACAACGATAACACACATCATGAATGTGTCATGACATGACCAACATCACATCAGCATTATCGTCCTAAGCGCCCGTCATGTAATTTCTTGGGATGAACTTCACACTCATCACACGCGATGAGTGTCTTATTTATTGAACATGATGGAGAAATTGCTGCCAGTTGTTGTCACCAACACAATGTTTTCCCAATCCAACCGACACCGGTTGCCCATCTATCATTTAAGATTAGCGGTGCATACCTATAAAAGTATGCCGTGTGGAAAGAAATGACACGACGCCACCACATCCGTTAAATCACCTGTATATAAAACAGCGAGTGATATTGGCAATGATTAAACCTATCTATTATTTTTATATTGTCGGTGAGTAGTAGGTAATAATCATTTTTCTGGTTTTTATTTCATATCCTCCTCCTCTCTTCTTGTTACTCCATCAATTTTCCACGTCTGTTCTGTTTTATTTTTATTACATATACTTTTTTTGCTGCTGCTCTTATTTATTTGGTCGTTGCACACGGTACACACTATCTAAATGTTTGACTTAAGTACATTTTCATTTTTATCTATTATTTGCTTGAGGATGATGATGAGGCATCGACATCGACAATGCTGTTGTATGAAAATACCTACATGGGATAGCCCAAAGCCCAGTAGTCACAGTTGTATGTTCTGCGTGTGCACTTGAGTAAGAATTTTGTTTACTGGAAACACCAGAAAAAAAGGACAAATGGAGCGTTTAAAGTAAAGTTTTTATATTATTTCTCGTTGTCTCTCTACTCGCCTTTATCGGTTTTCATGATAAATCCAACCCAACTGAATATGTGTTTCTTTCCACAAGTCCATATATGATTTGAGTAAATTATGTACATTGGCATTAGTCGATTAGGGATAAATTACATTACATTGACACTCTCTTCTCTGCCGTAAGTAATGTAATGTAATGCAATATGTGACTACCTAACTAAGTTCGGTAAAAATTGAGCATAATAATAATATCCCATAATGTATACATATCTTATGGTCGTACTGGATTAAGTCGATTAGATATATCGAAAAGCCTGGATATAAGTACAGAGTTCATCAGCAGCCAGTTATTTATGGTCAGGTTGATGATGATATGATTCTTCTGCACGGTTCAACATTAAATAGGTTTCATTGTGCTCTTATAATGTGGAATCGATTGATATATAGACACGACATTTTGCTGTGGAGGAGATTAATTTAACTTTTAACGTTGTCACTCGCACTGCTGCCTTATGGAAAGTCGATCAGCCTGCAGGAACAGGAATATTTAAACCGGTCGTTTTTATCTCCTCTCTAGGCATCACAAATTGCCTTACTTGAGTTTTCAATGTCGTGTCCGAGATTTAATATTTATTTTGACTCTACTCCATATCCTCTAGATAAGCACAATTAAGTGCCATGCAGTTGTCTCAGAGTGCCCCGTCACATTAAACCTCGATTTAATAGCAAGTAATTTTCCACAAAATTGTGTTCTCCTTCTTCCGCTGACTCTGTACCGGTCGATGTATCTTTTCCCCTTCCTAGTTAGATAACCAATGACACGAGTGTAAAGTTAGACGGAATCAGTTTTTAACCAATCATTAAAGCAAGTCAAGCGTTGCATAATCTCACATTTTTTTGTCCGTGGACCCAATTTTTTCACTGGTTTCACGGTTTTAGGATAAGTGAAGTGAATCAGACTTTTCTTTCTTGATAATGTCATTTAATTACATAACTGAATTAGTGTTAAGAAATCGCAGTCTATACATCCTTGTTCCTTTTTTTCTCTTGTCAAATTGAGTAACTTGATTTATACTCGCCTAGTCGCCAAGTTTGTGATAAAAAGTTAAATGTGAAAAATAAGCTTGCATACAGAATACCTACCTATTCAAGAGGACAAATACCTACTCTGAATAATATCTTTAAAGTTAACTGTAGATAACCTCAGTAAAGTTAAAACAGTAAACAGTCATTTTTCTGCTAGATATGCGATTTTTTTTACAAATACAAAGTTTGGTGTCAGTGATAAAGCTATTTTTTGCATGAATGGTTCTCGGTGGTCGCTTCTACCGACCACTTCTTGCTGAATTCGCCGGCCAAGGCTAATGTCAGTGTTTGCCACGAACTGAGATCAGTAACCAGAACGCTCAGAAACGCTGCGCTGGTATTATTTACGCACAATTAAGGATTCTGACAACTTTGAGCACAAATTAGTGTAAAGATCAGTATTATTTTCCCCAATCAGCCAGATTGTGTTCATAATTTTCTGCAATTCCATGTATTCGACAAACATGAGTCGGGAACGAATGCCTTTGTAAGTCTCATTTTTTGTCCTTTCTGTGTCAATGTTAATGTTTACTAATTAAATATTTATATCAGATTACTTCTTGTGGTTGGTGAGTTAACGTAAAAAATTAAAAGACGGGTACATTTATGATTTTGACTCATTATACACCACGTTATATAATTGCTGTATAATTGAACTGGTTTAAAATGCTAAAAGCCGAGAGACCAAAAGTTGACATTGGAAGGAGAGAGTGTCACATTCTTAATGACCTTGCCTTTCCTTCATAATAAGTCGCTTTGTGTTCAAATTTAACAATCACTGCCACTGTGCAAATTGTCTGAATCCGTATGCATTTTTGTGATAGGGCAATATAGGTAGTCTTTGTGGTCAATGTCATGAATTGGACATTGCACACTTGAATGAAGGTAACACGGAGTCGATTATCTAAAAAAATATATTGTCACGCGTGAGGTTTCGTATAAAAAAGTTTTGTTCTGTGATGCATGAAAAATGAATCAGGAGAAAAATTGGCCGGTTTAAAGCAATTCATGATGACGGTTAATAATAGCTAAATAGTATATTTTTATGTGGTGCGGGTTAATTTTTGACGTAGCAAAAAATGTAATTATTGAGAGCTTTTGGTGTGTTGAGGCACGTCCCACCAGTCCACTCAATCAGCATTCATATCAGTTTTCGTTACAACTTAAATTCAAATCATCTCAAAATACTTAAAGCTTTTCTACTAATTTCATGAGAACAAAAGCGAGCATTGCCATTTTTAGTCACATGAGAGAGATTATGGTTCATGTGATGTATTTGTTATTATTGCGGTAGGTATTTTTACCTAATTGCCGGCACCTTTATATGCTCTTGTGAGAAAAATATACATATCGTTTGACTTCCCAAACTTCGCATTCGCATCAACTTGCCAAGGCATCACGTTTTAAATTATCACTTAGCACGGTTCTATTTTTGGCATGATCTTTTTAAGACGAAGAATAATGCGCTATAACACTTGATTTTTTTGCTAAATTGTATAGCTTGATTAAAAATACATCCAAAAATAAATTATACACAGATAACGCCTCAACAAATGTCAACATGTGCTGACGTCAATTGTGGGACGTTCCTCGCTCACATAACAATAATTCCAAGGAAGGATCATTCACGCTTGTGTGGACATTTCTTGTTAGCCCATAGTTAAATATTTGAGATAAATATCGTAACTACACTTTAAATTCTATTAAGACCAGCCTACAAATGGACGCAGCGGGTCCAATCCAGTGGTGCAGTAGCCGGAAAATGAAAACAATTTTTAAAAAATCTTAAATTCTGACATCAACACGTGAATGTTTACGATCGGATTTTATTAACAAAAACGATTGCGTAAGAGGGTCTTATACAACTGGTGTCAAAAGGGTGTCAAAAGGGTGTCAAAAACGAAAAGTACCTCCATTTCCACAACATTGCTTCCAACATCGATCATTACATCAATCCAGAGCGACTTCCATAAACAAAAATCGGTTGTTGCATACGCAAGTGTCAAAATCATGTCACTTTTCTCTCGGCTCATGCGCTTGAATGAATAAAGCACAATTACAACTTTTTATTGCCATTTCGCATGAAAATATTATATGTAACAACATAAAATGTGGCAGACGATAATAATTTGAAATTGAAACACGTATGGAGTGTGAAGAGACGACGAAGAAGAAAAAATGACACCTTATTAACATCCACTTATTGTTGTCAATTACGCGACTAGTATGTAAGTGAGCAGTGCGGCGGTATAGTGCGGAGTATTAAAAAATTATATTTATGTTCCTTTGTCTTCTTCCATGTAAAAATGTAACATGAACTCATTTTAAATATTTTAATGAGCATGCTTTACCTCTGGCGGTAGCATTTGCATAATTTAACAAAAAAAGTTATAGTACGACAAAGCTCCTTTTATAATAATGCTAAAATATCTCAAGTGACGGTGCAAATCTCATGTCACTATTAGTTTGACTTTGATTGGAAACATCGAGTATGGTGATGTGATAATTTTGTTGGAAATGAAAGTGAAAAAAGCATGCATTTTGAGAATGGGAGACATAAGGTCAGGACAGAGATGGAAAAAGTTGCTGTGAAATTTTAATGAGCATAATAATTTGTGTAAAGAGTAAAACAAAAAATTTTCACTAATATAAATTGCTAATTTTCTGGAACACTTTTGTTTCTCTCTTCCAGATTGACGGACTCGGCAAGTGTGAAGAAGTACAATGAAGAGGATCCTGTTTCGCAACAGATTGAAGATGATCTTCATCAGCGACAAGAAGACAAGCAAAATGAGGATCTTGCCAATAATTCTTGTACCTGTCCACAATCTGCCAACTCTTCCATGGAAGATGGCTCTCGAAGATGTCCAAGTTGTGGTAGACGCATTCTTCCGAAAACGGGGATGAGGATAATAATCGAGGGTAAGCTTGTGTCTTCTGTAACATGACATTGGAGATAACTCATTACGCAGTTTTTAAATTAACATTTTTCCATTTGCGTTTTGGTAATAATTTGTTCTGCCAGAGAAACGGAAATTTTCATAATTAGTTAGCACCTAATTTATCCGAATAGTATTAAAAATTACGACTCGTGTGTACCTATCTACCTTGAACACCTGTACCCACACGCCTCCAACTAACGGCACAAGTCATTAAGTATGGCTTGGTCGGGAGTCATCGGGAATATTGAAATTTTTTATATAAGTAATGCCATGTCTAACCAAAACGAGTCACGATCACGATTATTGCGAACTGATGAACCGTAAGTTATGGTCCATAACTAGCTGTTAAGTATACTCGATGTCAAAGGCAGCGGTGACTGATTAATTTATTATTTTATTAATAAAATAAAAATAGTTATTGTCTTTTGTTGGCATTCTTTTTCCTTCCTACGTTCTTGGAAGTGGAAGCATGCAATGCAAGGTTATCTACCTACATGTAATCTGATCGAGTGCGTGTATACCCACGTAGGTAAATTATCAGAGTTTGTCGAAAAATTTCGCAAGGTTCCATTTCCCAGCGTTTCATGTTTCTGGTATAGCGACAGAACACGCTTCCTTCACTAGTCACTGTAGTTTTTCGTGCCCGAGTTCAGCAGATTTTTTTACTGAACCCCATAAACTTGACGAATCCACTAATTCATTCCATTATCCATTATCATCAGTGACTAGTGACGATAAGAGGCTCTAATTAAATCTACATAAAAAATATGTTTGTTTCGCACCGAACGCTTTATGCAGCATGATTTCATACGACTTACGTTACGACGCGAGTGAAAAAGATAGCGTGATAATTTTTTGCTATAAAACTTGCTACTCGAGCGAACACTCTTCAGTGAGGTTCCAGTTTTAGACACGGCGGCTGTCTACGAGACAGGTCGAGCAGCAGCAGGAGTTAGTTTGGGAAGCAAAAAAAATAATAGTTTTTTAAACGTTTTCTACATAGAAAAAATAGAGGCGAGGATAATAAAGATAAGATAGACAAGGAAATATACTCATAGAGGCTATTCCAAAGATGAAGTTGAATTCGTCAGATAATAAACTTAACGAAAAAGATAAAGCAGGACTTGACAATGTAAACAATAATAATATTATTAACATTGCGAAAAATGCAGAAAGTCAGTGGAAGAATTCAGATACCATTATTGAGTGTAAGGCAAAATTTTGTGGAAAGAGGATCTTTTTAATAAAGTAGTGGTTTTAAAATTTAATTACTAATTGAAAATTTGGATTGATTTACAGATTCTGGTGACCACTGTCACGATGATGAGCATCGACACACGACAGACAATGTGGCCAGGAGAAAGTTGTGGATTGCCAGTATACTCTGTGTTATTTTCATGGTGGGCGAAGCTGTTGGTAAGCAATGCATACATTTTATTGTATTTTCAAGGGGCAGTTAGTAAATATTTTTAATCGATTGTCTGATTTTTTTGTCTTCCATGAACTTTAGGTGGATTCATGGCCGGATCTCTTGCCGTTGCGACCGATGCCGGGCACCTCTTAACCGATTTTGCAGGTTTGTAATAAATTTTTAGCACTTTTTTTCGACACAGTGTCAAACAAAATGAGTTTGTTTCTTGATGAATAAATATTATTATTATTTGCAGGGTTCATGATATCATTATTTGCCTTATACGTTTCCGAACGACCGGCGACGAAGACGCTTAGTTATGGATATCACCGTGCGGAGGTGATTGGTGCTCTCACTTCAGTGCTCCTTATCTGGGTTGTCACTGGAATTCTAGTATACATGGCGGTGCAACGTATTATCAATGACGACTTTGAGATCAACGCGCCAATCATGTTGATAACTTCCGGTATTGGTCTCATCGTTAATATCATGTAAGTATTATAAAGGATATCATGAAACAGTTTAATATACGATTTCTACGCTGCATGTAGTAATGACTTAATTTTGAACTTCTTTTATTTCATGGATTTTTAAAATTTAGAATGGGATGTACATTACATCAACATGGTCATACTCACGGTGGCATCAGTCATGGACACAGTCATGGAGTTAGTGGCGGACATGGTCACAGCCACTCAAAACCTACCGTTAAGACTCATCAGAACGGCGGTTACGCTAGATCGATTGACGACCCAGAAGCACATCACGGGGAGGATTCCAAAGAAGCCAGTGTGGAATCAGATCGCAGTTCTTCTAACAGTACCCAAGTTACCGTGAACAAACCCAACATTAACGTACGAGCAGCTTTCATTCACGTGATTGGTGACTTTCTCCAAAGTGTGGGCGTGTTCGCGGCTGCAATTGTGATTTATTTTAAGGTAGGCAACTTGACAAATCTCTTTCAGCTTACCGACTACCTAATGCCAGGTAATCTCATGATACCCCAGAGGAATTTTGACTAATTTTTTCATGTCTCTTTCTTCTTACAGCCAACATGGGTTATCATCGATCCCATTTGCACGTTCCTCTTCTCCATTTTAGTGATCGGTACAACATTTGCCATCATCAAGGACACCTTGGTTGTTTTGATGGAAGGTGAGTGTCCGTTTTAAAAGAAAACACATTTATTTTTCCACGTCTTGTCAACTTTGTCCCATAATCCATCTCACTGTCTGCTTGCTTGCTTTTTCCAGGCATTCCAAAAGGAATTGATTTTAACGACGTGAGGGAAACGCTTCTCCAGGTGAAAGGTGTTTACGTCGTCCACAATCTGAGGATTTGGTCCTTGTCCATGGATAAAATTGCCATGTCTGCTCATCTAGCCATTGGTACATGTTTTTAAAAAATTACTATAATGCACTCACAATGATAAGAGGCTTATAAATGACATGAAGGTGGGATAACAAGTTAAGTTTGAAGTTTACATATCTTTTTTATCGTTTTTATTACAGAACCAGGCAGCACAAATGCAAACAGTATATTGAGGAGATCTTCTCATCTTGTAAAGTCCAAGTACGGATTTTGTGAAGTCACAATCCAAATTGAAGACTTCAACCAGAGCATGCAAGACTGTCGCAAATGCCAGGAGCTGAACTACTAAACAAATTTATAATGGATATTCAATAATATATGATAATATTATTTATATATCTATTATCACTTATGTACAAGTATTTTTTAAGTTTAATTCCTAAGCTGTTTCTGTCTGCCTGTCTGTGTGTGCGAATGTCAACGTAAAATAATGTAACGCGAATGCGAGTGAGATAACGAACGACCGCGTTGAGTCTCTAGGTGTTAATTTTTTTTGTTACTTGCAAAGATTGAAGGTGTCCGTGTTGACATTAATAATGACATTGAAACTGTTACAATAATTCCTTCCAAATCATTCCATATCAAAGTGTGTTTTAAGAAAAGCAAGTGAAACGCGAAAAGTGGCAGGCGTCTTGAGAATGGAAGAAGAAAGTTGATACTCAGGTTGTTGCAGAGATTGACTTTGGCTACTCGCTGTGTGGATTGGAACGTGATTCTTCAAACAACAGTTATAATAATTATATAATTATAATGATGCCACCAGTGGAACAGATTGTGAGAAAGTAATCAGAAATGATGAACGTTGAACTCAATTAGTTTCAATAAAATGATGGGATCTGTGCCAAAGATTAAAAACGAAATTTTATAAAACATGTTGTTGAGATTGATATCACTTTTTTTGTAGTAATGCAGTTAATAATTGAGATTATTATGACGAGTCAGGAAACTCGAAGAATAGATTGATTTGATTGTTGTATACTTTTAATAATGATTAACCTTGAAATTCGATCTGTATGAAGATGAGGATTTCCTTTTCAATAATTTTGTCATGTGGCTTCTATTTGTATATATAAGATAACATGATTAATAATTAATTATTATTGCAATATGTCCTTGCATCATCGTAACCTTACGGCCTTCACTCCTTCCATTTTTACTTGAAATTTCTAATGGATTTAGTCGAGTTCAAGTTGGAAACTAAACAGTGTTTAGCCAACAAATTTTAATGACTACTAAAATTAGCGATTTTGTCTTGACAGACAAACAGCGAATATCGTAAGTATACTTCGTTATATCTCAAACTTCAAAAGAAACTACTTCTGTTTAACTAAATATCTCTTTTGGAGAGAATGCAGCAATAATTAAAAACGCGCAACAATTAATAATAATTTCTTTGGAATAATATGCCACGTTAGAATGTTGTGTTGAAAATATAGTAATGTGTACAAAAGCTACTTTTTACAGAAATCCTTACTAAAAAACTTGACGAAAGTTTTAAAACGCTATAATTATTATTTTTCGGACCGGACTACTATTAAATTACATCATGTAGAATTAACTCGAAAACTTAGCAAAAAAATAGTTAATGAAATTTGTAAATAGAAAACATTTTTTTTTGTATTTTTGGTTGAGTCAAAGTCAGTCAGAAACCACCAAACACAGTTTGTATTTTTACTTGTAAGTATTTACACTTCCGTTAGTAGTTTGTAATTAATTGTAATTATCATTAGGTGCTCCATATTATTATGTTGTAAATAACCGATGAAAATTTAACGTCTTTCGCCTAAGTTCTGTAGTAGTAATAATAATAATAATGCAAAATATTTACGCCATGCAATACTGCACACTTCATAAAAATTATCATTATATGATTCGATTAAATATATATCAATTTTATATGTCTGTGATTTCAAGTACCATGATTATTGTGGTTGAATAAAAGAATAATACTGCATGATAATACGATGACACATTTATCATTTAATTGCGGAATAAAACGGAATTCTATATTATTAATAGCATAAAGTAGTTAGCTTTAAATGCAACCATCGTTAGTATGTTTGCATTATAAATTTTGTTGCATTAATTCTCAAAGAACCCCATAAAACTAAATGCTTAGAAGAGTTTTAATTTTAGTTATTCCTTCCAGAAAGTCGCCCATATCAAAGTTAGCTATGGACGACATTACAAACTTTACTGCTGGCAATGCCAGCCTGGCATCCCATCGGCTTCATCACACTTCGTTCATATGAATGACCAGTGGCACGTGGCGTGCATGATGAATGCATCTTCGGCGTATCTTCATGCACCATACCACCCACATTGCATGCATTTTTTCCATTTCCAATGGCTTCATATTTTTAATCGTTGTAGGTGTGCTCATAGAGTGTGTGTGCTGAGGGCATTAACCCAAATGACGATGTATAATAGATGCCTTAATTAATTTGAAGAGTTTTCGAAAAGTATAGGTAGCATAATATCATAAGACGAGTACTCGACAGATCCTTGTCCGTTAAATAGTAAAGTTAGATTAATTTTGCTCAAGTTGACCTGTCAGCCTGTCACTCACTTCGCTGCACTGGAGAATGGGGAAGTGAAATTTTTAACTAACATTTAACCTTAGTGAAAGTCTGAAAGTTTTATGCGGTAGGTACGTGAACGGAACTAGATGTCACTAATTGGCAGTTTTTCAACAATCCACGAAGCGTCAAAGGTCAAGCGTAATTTTACGCTGGGAAGGATCACAGGTCATCAGTCGTTGGACCAAAAAAGCAGGGTAACTAATTTTGTAAGTCCCATTCTCATTGGCACTTTGACTTTCGGTATTTGTCATTATTCATTAATTGTAGGGAATCATGAAATCAATCATGATCATGAAATGTTTACTTCTTGTCTTCTCATCATTGGTGTGGGGTAGGGAAGGGGGCTAATGAGTTGATTTGATGTTGAATGTTTAACATTTGATTTCCTTTATAACTTTCTAATTTGATTGTATTCGCTAAATATATGCATATCTAGGTGTCCATAAGTTGCAGACCTTAAAGAAGCTATCAGGATAACTTAAACGTCCACGAAAGTCGCTAGAATGGAATCGATCGGAAACGGGATCTCTTCGGATGAGGAGACGTGTTGTGCAGGCTGTGATAATTTATTAAAGGTTCGATTTCCCCCATTACTAGAAAATAGCTTAGTTGACGTGAAAAGTTTAAGTAGATACATAATAAATGTAATCCCATTTCTAATTTGATTATATTGCTTTTTCCCTAATTACATGAAGGAGTTATCCGCGAAGAACAAAATAATCCACGAGTTACAGATAAAGCTCCAAAGTATACATCAAACGTCCGACACCTCAACTGATGGACCACGAGGGGATTTAAGTCGCAAGTTTGACTTGACAAGCTTTATCTTAGGAATCGACATGCCACTTTTGGCAAGACCAACATCATTCTCGTTTGGAAAGGCATCAGCTTTAAATGAAGGCGAGATATCAGATGGTCCCCGGATTATTGGAGTCAAACAGGATATTCAAGGAAATTCATCCTCCTCCATTTTACGGTTGTTCCAACGGGAAAGGGATGCTGGATATTCAGAGCAGCGGCAGCATCAGGAGAGCCGTCACGAGGTCAGAATGATTACCTTTCAGGAAATAATTGACAAGGCTGTAGACAGTCCCAAGAAGGGAAATCGGGCTAGATTTCTTCAACAGGAGCAGAACACTCGGGAAGAGAGAGTTATCACTGTTCAAGAAATAATTAACAACATTGTCGATAAGACTCGATGTGAGCAAAATGAGTCATGCTCAACAAGGTACAAAAATTCAATATGAAATTATTATAATTCTTTTATATGAATGCCCAACTGAATAAAGATGCTTAAAACCATTTTTCTCTTTATTTTTCAGGAACCTGGAAAGCATGTGCGATTGTTGCAATAAGCTTTTATCGAGATTAGGACCGGAAGGGAAGTCGCTAGATTCCAGGAATGAAATGGTGGGAAGCGACGAGGAGGTTTCATCGAATTCCAGCAGCAGCAGCAGCAACCAAAGTCAGCAATCCTGTACCAGCTTTCCCCATTTTACAAAACGCTTCTTGCGTTCTCCAGATCCCAAACGCAGTGTTCCAGCATTTCCTACGCAATTTCCAAGTGTGCAGGCCACGATGGGAGGGAAATATGCAGACAACTCTCCTTCAAAAAAGTCCTCACACCATCGAACCAGGTATGTTTATTGGAAACAATACCACTTGGAGAATCATCACAAATTCAGCGTCAAGTCATCATCATCGAAGCTACGTCATCGTCAATTTCAGTTTAATCACGATTAGTTCATTAAAGAAATCTTTTTTTTCTTGTGTTTTTGTTGTTTAAAAAACATTTATGCAATGCAATAATTAACTGATTGCATTAACTTTATAGGTATGATAATGTTAATTATGAATCGTGACAGTAGTGCTGGATCCATTCTAGAATCAAATTAGTGGAATAAACAATGGATTTCACGGAATATATTTTATTAATCACTATTATTATTATAATATTAGTTTTAAACATTGAGTTTTTACCATTATTATTATTATAGCTAACGACATAATAAGTTGGTTGTTCTATAAGCCTGCACCATAAATATTTAAAGGCTTTATTGATGCCAGTTTCATCTAATTAAGATACATTATGTATTTATGCATTTTTTGAAATCACAATTATTATTAGTACTTTTTTCATATTTTTACAAGAGATTACTTAAAATGATCAAAATAGTAAAGATTACTGGTAATAGGAAAAAATTGACAAAATTCAATTCGTCTTGTATCATTATCAGTTAGATGATTTATCGCTTGTAATAATTATTTGTAAGACTTTCTGTATTATTAGAATAAGTAATTTTATTATGTAATATGGAAGATTATTGTAATTTTTTTAATTCCTTACATTTAACTACCCAGTATTATAATTATTACTCATTTTGGTTACACACACGCGTATGTATTTACATTTTACAAAAAACTAAAATCCGATGACTTTATTAAGTAGATTGCTAAAAGACCTCTCTAGACCTGTATATATTTTTTAAATATGAATGCTTCTAGTTAGTTCATAATTTGAAAAACTCTCGTGTTAATTCTTCATAGTGCAGGCAAAGTAAAAATGACTAATTTGTACTAATTGATAGAGTGAATTTTTTTAGTAATATTTTTAATAATATAAATTGAAGCAATAGCAGAGAGATAGACAGTTAATGAAAATCTTGTCTTTTGATACTGATTTCTTTTCTTTTGTAAAATGAAAACTATTATTTTCTTTGCGAAAAAAAAAGATGAATGAAAGAATGCATTTTTTATTTAGTTGTTTCTGGACAGCTTAAGGTTAGTAGTTTTTTACTGTTTCACTTAAATGTTTAGTTGATTGTATGTAAATATTATTTTTTAGCTTTGTGTATTTTACTAGTTTACACTACTAATACTGCTGACTAATCAAATGTTGGAGAGTTTGTTCCGTAAAAGGTGGTATAAATTTATCGTGTAATATAATAATATGCTGTTAAAGTAAAAACAATGTTTTAAAAATACTAAAATGGAATGGCGTTTGTAAAATGTATTTTACTTTTGGGATTGCTATATATCTTTCACTCGATTGATCAGACTGATGATGACTTTCTGCATTTCTTTAGTTTTAAAGTGAGTGCAAAAATGTAAGTTTCTTTCATACAGTGCATCGTAGATGGGTGAAAGTGCATTATTGTTAAGTCTAAAATAATAATATAACTGTGTCCAAATACGCAATTCTATTTTACTAACTTACTAAAACGTAGGTACATACCCGAGGACCACCCCAACTCGCTTCACAGTCGTGATTACATTTTATAAAACTCGGTTTCGTAAACTATGTACAATCAAATGTCACAGGGCTTATTTTCTTAACTTTCCATTTATTAGTTTAAGAAGCATTTTTTATTCAAACATTTAATTTAGTTAACCTTTATTAAAAATTATTATAATTTTTGTGAAGGACTTTCAGACAAAGTTTGTTGAGCTTCATTTAACAAGTTGGCTTAAATACATCTTGACTATCTTATCATCATCTCCCCTCTCTAATTCCTAACACATACGAGCTAGGCTCCAAACTGAAAATAAAAAATATTGAGGAAAAATATGACTCGCTCGCACACGTGCAAAATAATAATCATTTCCAGTGCAATGCGGCAGCAGAGGAGAATATTCCCAACATTTCAATAATCCTTTCTTTGATGAGTTTTAAAAAACTGAATGAATGAAAATATACAACTATTATTTATCTCTTCATTGCAATTTACAGTGTAGCATTTAAAAAATTTACTAAATTATATAATGGACTCAAACCTGACATCTGTTTTTTAAATGCATCCAAAATTATCGTTCGCTGCCCTGATTTAAGGTACTTTACTACTCACTATACTGTCGACTGGCGATTTAGATTACTACCTAACTACACAAAATAATAATAAGACTCGTATCTTGTAGCACGTTGCCCCACTCGCCCCAAAGTAAAAAAAAAATACCTTACCCATTCATAGGATTTAGTAACGGTTTGGATTTCTAACGGTCGGCTAAATTATTAGTAATAATCATGACGATGAAGCACACTAGCATTTTAAAGTACCACAGATCGACAACTTCCAAATTGCTAAAAATATGCGGGAAGTCGATGCAAAAAAATTGTATTAGTAAAGAAAATAGCAATTGATTCAGATAATTGAAATCTTGGGAATGTATTTAAATGTACACGACCACACTACACACAATAATATGCTTGTTGTTGTAAAGTAAACTCAAGAGCATTCATTCATTCACAACAGCTCTAGCTCAAGTTTTTTTTATTAAAGATAAATGCTAAGAATTGTTTATATAAAAATTTGATCTTGAGTTACTTTCCCTTAAATATTTAAATGGAAGTTCACCGTTGTGTAGTTGTGTGAATGTATACACAAGTAAATCGTTACAATAATTTATTATTTGGTTTGACTGCCCAGTATAGTAGTTAATCAGTTAAAAGTGTTTTTTGAAGTCTGATTATTCTTTTCTATTAAAAATTGCCGTGTACGGTAGTTGGCGTCTGCCACAATGCCAACTCATACTCATACAGAATTATATATTACTCTAGTAATTTGCGAATAAAATGCAAGGCCAGGCGGCAGGTGTTGGAGAAAGTCTCTTTCTAAATAGTACAACATTCCTCAAGGACTACTTTAAACTAATTGTGCACTTTTTTGCGTAAATGACAGAAAGGGGCTCTTTTGCGCATTTAGTAATGTAAGTCGTATGGACTTTCTGTTGGTGTGTATATAAAGTGGGGAAAAGATTTACAATAGAACCTATTGTGATTATATAAATTGATGATTGCTATGATTAAGGTGCTCATTTTTTACTCGTGTGACCTATGACCTATATTTATGTAATGTAGCTGCTGTACTAGAAAGGTATACTGTTTTTATACAGACATTCTCTTCGCAGAATGCTTGAATGGGGAGTCGTAAAGTTCTAGAATGGGGCTGGGGGAGCGAGAAGCGCTGAGCTCAAAGGAGTCGGAAGGCATAATGTGTCCAGATTGAAGGTGTGCTTGAGGATGCTGCTGATGACCCAAGCTGGTGGTGGTAGACGCTGTGGCAGCCATTCCGGCCGCTGAGCCTGCTGCTGTCACTAATCCCGATGACGACGACGGATGCTGATGATGATGTGGAGGCGGATGACGGTGATAGACGGCAATCGACATGGCCGCCTTCCTGTCAAACGGCTGAAGATGCGTGATTTTTGCCGGTGACTTGGTCAGTGTGAGTCTTCTCGGCGGACGTGGTCCTCTTCGGAAGGGGAATGGACATTTCGGACATCTACATGAGCAGACGGAGGTGAAGGAGCCACCTCCGGGTGAGGTCACTTCGTTCGGGATGTGACAGGAAATGATGGAGCCGTTCGCCGTGATCACGTCTCCGTCAAGTCGCACTGCACCGGCAGCCGCCTGGAAAGAGAAAGCAAGTGAAAGGATCGTTTACAATTTAATTGGAAGAATAAAAGGCACGAAACTACGAGTTTTGAGAAAAGTACTACTAGCTCATTTAACAACGTTCACTATATAGATTTTCAACTGAATTTGCTGTAATCTCAAACTGTAATTTGCTGTTGCAAACAAATGAACACTTTCATAATCTGGAACTAACAAGGGAATATTATGATGAGACGCGACATTTTTATGACGTCATTTTTGCCTTTTCATGGTGAAAACAAGTAAATAAATTGTAATCTCATTGTCCTACCGTAACGAATGCATGTGAAGTATGTGTACTTTGTAATTAAATAGCATTTGTTAATGATCCCTTAAAGAGCTTGCCATCATCATGAGAGTACGTGTGCGTGTTCATTTTGCATGTTTTCTCTCTCTTAATAATATGTAGATTGCCAGTAGAGCAGACACAAAAGCCCTGCCAGAGAGAAAGTACCTTAATAAACCTTCTGCTTTCCCTTTAGCAGAAAGAAAATTCTTTTCCATTTCATTTACTTTCCCTAATTAATGCAAGAAGTAATTTGCAGAGAAGGATTTTATGAGCCGTTTACATTAATTAACGTAAAAAAGGATACGTAGTGTGCTTACGTATGCAGAGTTTTCTACCTTGCTTTCTCCCACTTATTTACATCACAAACCGATTCGCAGTATATTTTTCAGGATTAGAACATTTGGAAAGCACGAAAGTAATAAAGGGACCCGAACAAGAAGAACAGGAGAAGCGTCCCTTTTCTAAAATCAGAATCCGTTACAGACTTGTTTTGTGCTTTCTCTTTTAACTTTCCCCACGTCCAAAATGAGTGGGATACATCTAAAAATGGATCAATAACGGCAATCCATCTGCAGAGCACTGTCGCATCAAAATCCGCATTAATCAACCAAACCATCAACCTTATCTTTACAACCCCAAATTATTCACTCAGTCTTTTTGTTTAGCAGCCATCATTATCACATCCCCATCATTATTTTCATCCATGCTAATGGCCTTCTCACACTTTGTGTAAGAAACCACTTTCTCCAAAGACAGTCCTCTCTCTCTCGCCAGAGTGAAAGTGTATCGGCAGTGTATATTTTTGGCATTTTCCCAAATGTGGCATTTAAAACCACTTACTTGAGCTGGCAACGTGTGTGGGCTACCCTTACGAAAATAGAAAGGAGGAGTACCACCTACTAGCTAACCACCTCAGCGAGACAAATTACTGACTTCATTTCAGTACTCAAGTGGCACAAGATTTTTTTGTCCCTTCCTTAAGTACTTGTTCCACATTTTTTCACTGTGGTAGTGACAATCAAAAACAGACATAATTTCAGCAAAACTACTACTACATTCTCTAGAGATTTGTTGTAAGGAGTAAGGAGGACAGGATCCCGCTAGGCGTCGTCAGGCGTGCATGTCCTAATTATAGCCAGCAATATTGCCACATGGAGTGGGTAAAAGGGCCTCGTTGAAGGCATGAACAACGACCCCCTTATTTCTGTGAATCCTTGGACATGACCAGGAAGCAAGTAAATATGCCATGCATGATGATTCTAGGACACTCGGAAATATGAGGAGAAAGCAGACTAGCTTAACGACAACGACAGTGGTGAGTGAAGAAGAAAGTCAAGTAGATTTAGTTGAGGTGATGATGAGGTGGTGGTTCGTAAATGTAACTGAAGATTGTACATTTTGTGAGGGATGGAGAAAGGAGGAGGGCATTCGTGGAAATGAGCCAACGAGTCAAATCCTCTTGCAATGTAATTTCAAATGAAAATGTACCCCTTTCCGGATTTTATGTCATGTAATTCCCAACCCACCACCAGCTACCCTCGGGGGGAGGGGAAAGGATCAAATAATGCCGAAATGAAATTTGTAGTTCCTGCTTGCGTAACACAATATTATATGAAAATCTGATTTTTTTCTCCATGAATTTTGCTTGTGTGAATGCCTTATTGGATGGATGTACATATTATGTAATCAACTTATATTTTTTTAGTAATACAACGGCTTGTTTGTGTACATACATTATTGAAAGTTTTGTCACTTTTGACATCAGTTGGAGAGGAACTGATTGCGCCAGCATTCTGTTTGCAAAATTATTACGAAACCGAACACAATAAACTTTCCAAACAAGTTGTTTGTTGTGTCACTGACTTTTCATTTATTGCTCCTACAGCTGGCTGAAGGCTCGTTGCGAACGCCGCCGATGGATTTAAAAATTTCATCAGCCAATGAGAATCAAGATCTATTGTTTTTACGTTGTCTTTGTTGCTGCTTGCTTAGGCTTCCAGACGGGTTCTGGATCCTCATTGGCTGATGAAATTTTTAAATCCATCGGCGGGGTTCGCAACGAGCCTTCTAAAGCCTGTATATAGCAATATTTGACGTAATAATGAACAACGCCTCCGCTCAAACTTTGAAAAACTATCATATTTTTTGCACAACACATCCCGCTGGAGCAATCGAACTCGCGTAACTTGAAATAAACTCACTCGAAAAACTTTCCCAAATCGTCATTTCGTAATCTGTATCTCCTGTTATTCGCCATCACTGGGAGCAGGAGGCATATATTTTTAATTAAATAAAGTCATTAAAATGCGTTTGAACGCAAGTTAAGTAAATCCACCTTGTCTCTCCAGCAAACCTGCCTTTAGTAAAGTGTAAATACGTACATTATTAATCGTCCCTGCATAAATTGCACGTATAGTTCATTTGGGTACAAGACATACATAGGTAATTATGCAAATAAGGCCTGGCTGAACACACGCGCAGGTTCAGCTACTCATTTTCTGGCAAGCGATTATGCAAATGAGGCGTTCGTTCTCGTTCCTTCTTATTCATAAGAGGACATAAGACGAGACTCGAGTTCGTGCTGGTTTGTTCACGTTTGTTGTTTGCCATGTCTTGTTTGTTTGTTTGTCGAGACAAGCCACATAATATGGAAGCTAACTATTTGAGTTAAATTACGTGATTAAATATCGGCTGAAGGTGTGTAATTTCGCTTCTTGTTCTGTTCTGCTAAGCAGTTTGCGTTTAGACTTGGAGGAAGCGAGAACACTAGACATTGCTTGCTGTGTGGTGTGGCGTTTGGAGTTTTCTATCTGTTATTTTACGAGTGGCTTATTTGAAGGTGGTGGTAAGTTTTTTGTAAATTATTTTTTATTATGATTTTGTTAAATTGATGTCAAAGATGAAGGAGTATTGGAGGAGTTTTTTTTGCATTTTAGTGGGAAATAACTAATTTTGTTGGACTTTTTGCTAGGTTGTTCAAGGAATTTGGAGTGAGGACGCTAGCAAGTGGATAAATTGAGTGAGAATCGTCATCAGGAGAAGGAGGGTGGTGACGGTGGCAAATCCCCCCTTCCGCGACTTGAATGCGTAGCAAAAGCCCTGACGGAGGAGACGATGAAGAATCTGGACTTCAAAAAACTGTACGAGGCGATGAAATGCGTGAGCTGTGGGTGGATACCGAGCCCTTACTATCGGTTTTTGTGTCCCAAAGGTCACATGTTCTGTAAGGACTGTGGTGAGGAGCTGTTCAGGAAGTACGACGGAGTTTGTGGGGGAGTCAAGAAGGAGGTTGGGGGAGAAGAGGAGGGAAAGACTGATGACGCCACCGGTGGCGAGCCACTTGGACCGGATTGCAAGGAAACAATTAAAAGGTACCCGGCGGATCCCCTTTACGCTGGTCTCTACACGCAGGCATATTGGCGTTGCCCAAACGCAGTGGACGTGTTCCGGGGATGTCAGGAGGTAATGAAGGGAGAGGATTTGTTCCAGCATTTGGCATCGGGAGGATGTCAGTCACCAAATTCAGAGATGGTTAGTGTGGTGGAATTAATTAATTTTTTTGCAAATCATACAAAGTCGGATAGGATAGGTGATGAGTGATAATAACTGATTTTAAACCTTTTTTTAATTTGTTTATTAGTGACTGGACGCCAATAGCGGTACAGGATTCAATTCCAGGAGTGAGGACACGGGAGGCAAAAAAATGGTTGGCTACACTGCAGCATCAGGACTTTCTAGGAAATTTTAGCTAAACGATTAATCAATCTCGATGAACTATCAGGTTAAAGTTGGTAAATGATGTTACCTTAAATTTTGCTGACAAATGAAATTCCATTCTAATTCACTATTTACATTCTTATTAGACTATGTGAACAATACTATTATTGAAACCATCTCTCGAAATGAAATAAAAATTCCTGTTTAGCTGACTCAATCAAAAATCAGTTGTAACGTCATCTTATGTATCATCATTACATTTGTCATCATACTCCTCCAGCTTTTCTTTTTTTCCTATCAATTTTTTCAGTATATCATCCTTGCCTTCCAAATAAACTTTCACCTTTTCCTCCCAGACTTTTGATGGAGAGTGGAGAGAAAATAAGCGAATTTTATCCTAAACTTGTTGTGTAATATTAAGGCTATTACTTTTTGAATAGTGCAGAGTCTTGAGATTCGAGTTTATTTATATCTAGGCCAACTTCAAATTGAATCTGTCCTGTTCCTCCCTTCCCTCCATGTACTCCTACTCCTTGGAGTAGATTTCCTCACTCTTTTGTCTGCTTGGTCAGCATTATTTTTTTTTTGCGTAGGTAGTTTTTCTGACTGAGTTTTTCTGACTCACTCGGATATTTGGCAGTATGCTGTGTGTGGTGATCAAATGATCTGCTTGTCGTTTGCGAAGAAAACGAACACGACAATTACGCAACATCATCATCATCGTCGTCATCAGCCATCCACGAATGAACGTAGGAAACGTAACAAGTAGGCCATGGGTCGTTAAATGTGAATCTAATAATAATGGCAAAATTGTCAAGTAAATTGAGTTCCCTACTCTCGCACCATCATCATTTCTCTCTCTCGACGGCTCAGGCAGTTGATGTGCCGTTACTACTCCAAGTCGTCGCAAATCGCGAATCCATGAAGGTAGTTTAGTCTGGTTTATTATTGCACAAGTCAGTACATCTACTACACACAACAACCAACAACACAGGACGAGGAGGAGGACGACAACATCATAAAACACAATGAAAGAGAGAAAATGCAATGATCCGCTTTTTGCTGTTCCCGTTTCCCTGTGTGCATGGAATGCAAACAATGGAGGAGATGAACATGGGGATCTTTACAGTGCCAGAGCGCTGCTTTCACTCTCCCAGAGAAAGGAAAATAATATGGACAGACGGAGGTAGTAGATGTATACCCTCCATTTTCTATGAAATATCCAACCCCCTCCAAACTGCAATTTTAGGGACTGTTCATATTATTACTACGTGACGGTTGAAATTGAAGAGACGCCTCCAAGTATAGGGAATAAAAAGGTCGTTTTGAATAGCCCCTCGGCCTACAATAATAGCCTGAAATTGTGTACTACACAACTTGAGAGATGATATGAGGTCGCACATTATCTGCCTGCCCTTTTCCCCAGTTTTGATTGGATAATATGCTATATATTCGCTCCCCTCTACTCTACTACACCTCCAAACTATGCGAACATTAATTTTGTTATGGTGATGTGGGGTGGTGGTGGTAGTAGCAGTATTGTGTGTTTGCATAATCATCAATATTGCCACTGCCACCTCCACAACCGCGAGAACGTTAAAGTTATTACTGTAATTACAACACACACACACAAAATGACGACGACGACTAAAAAAGAAGAGTGGATTGTGTGAGAGCACCTTTCTCTCATTTCCCTTCCATTTCATTCCATCACCGCCACCACCTCCACCACCAATTTAATCCCTTTTTCCTCTTTTCAGTAATCCAACACTGCTTCTCTCTAGATTCCTGCCAGGTTTTGCCAGTAAAAACTTGACAGGAGAGCGTTGGCATTCTTCAAAATAAAAAAAGACTTTTCTCTCTCCCCAGCTTTCTCCCTACTTTCTCCTCCTCTGCTCATGTGAGTGAGGAAAATAAAGTGGAGAAAAGAAGAGAAGGAGAACAAAAGAGAGGGAGAAAGTGATTACCTACGCGTACTACCAAGTTGATTGTTATGTCGTTTTATACAAACATTATAATCATCATCCTGCCACGCCATGGGTTTCCCAGTTTTTTTTGCTTTTGGGAAAATGTAAGATAATATCTAGGTTTAATATTACAGCACAGAGGTGGTGGATACTTTATATATTTTGAGGTGGAGATGGAATGCTACTTCCGGCAACATAAAGCGGATGATATTGTGACCCTTTCACACCAAAAGAAACCGTGAAAACAAGCGACATGTATAGTCTCATATTTAGCGTCATGAAAGGCAAGCATGGCTCGTTGTAATAACTGCAGAGTTACATCTTCAAAATCTGAGTGAGCATTACGGTTATTATGGAGGAAAGAAGAAGACAATGTGTAATGTTTGCTGTTATATGGGTTGAATGGATTGGTGGAGGTAGTTTTGACGCTAGCGAAGCGAGGAGTACGCCGGGATGTAAATGAAAAACAAGGCAGTAAAGTTTTTGATAGTTAATTGCTTTTACGGGCGATAAACCCTGTCTGTGTTTCGCATACGTAATAATAACAGCAAAGATGAAGAAAGAGAAAGATGCCGTTTTGTCGTGAGTGGTAATGGCAAATAGTGTAGTACCATGATTTTTGATGACAAAAGTAAAACGGGAGCAGTATAGTAAACTGCATAAAAAAAGAAATAAGTGGATGATAGGCCATGTTGTTGACGTGGCGATAAAAGTTTAAAAAAAAATTTTGTGACTCTTCGTCAACTATCGTCAAACTGGCCATAAAAGTGGATCGTGTGTGTGGGTGGGTGGCGGTGTGATGCCCTTCTTAACATTTTTAATGCACTAGATACACGCGAAAGTATTAAAAAATATGTTGGTAAATCTTTAATATACAGGGCAACTATAAAAAAAATTTCATATAATTTTTACGCTTTTTCCTCCGTTTCGTAATAAACCAAAATACACTATTTTATTCGGTTATATAATAAGTTATAATGTCAATGTTGAATCTAGCAGTCAAGTATGGGTTGAAGGTCTACTTGTTTTATTGTTTTTAAGAAATTTATGTAGTGAAGAACTGAAAAAAAGTTTAATTAAGAAAGTACCTACATGCGTTCATGTTATGTAAATAGAAGGAAATGGAGCTGAAGCACCTTCTATATTTTTATTGGTAAACTATAATAATTTGTTTATTAGCGGAAATGTAGCGAGTTTATATTTCACTAGAGCGTAAAGTTTTATGAAAAAAAATCCCGTCCATTTTATGTCTATATTATGTTGTGAGTATTTACGACCCGGTTGATATTTAAAGAGGCCTTCAATTTTGCCTTTTCATTTCCCTAAGCTGGAGTTCCTGTCCTCCTCCGCCACCCACACTTTTTGTACGTTTCGGAGGAGCACTACTGCGGAAATGAAATTAGAGAGTGGAAACGAAAATAGAAAATGGTGTAAGAAGTTGAAAGTTGGAGAGGGAGATCACACGTAGTCAGTCGTGCTGGTAGCAAGGTGCCCGAGCCCCGTATTTTTTTTGGCATGATAAAGACATCATCAACACCATTGAATTGAATCTAAACGACACACACACTCTCTAGAGCAGTTGGAATAAGAGAAGAATAGTAACAAAAAAATCACTACAATAATTCTCTGTCAAAAATAGACTATCCATTTCCTGGCCGTAATGGATTTCACGATGATGACACATGGAATACGAAAATATATTTGCTGTGCCGCGCGTGAGGTCCATAACTATATAACTAGGTGTATAAGTGTGTTACATGTTACATCTATAATCGTAATAATAATAATAACGAACCGTTACGCAATTTTTCTTGGGACTTATTTGCTTCAATTGTATATTGGCTTTGCCGCACACAATTCCCAGATCATAATTCATGAGAAAGGAATACGCTTATTTTCCCCGGGAAGAATGCATATGCATAGGTAATAGGAAAAGTAGAGCATGAAATGGAGAAAAGAATGAGTTTTTCTGGAATATTCAATTTTTCATCGGATTCCGTTTGGATTTCCTACAGAGAGAAAGCTCTTGCCCAGAAATTGACGAATGATGATGGCTGCTTGTTGTTGTGCTGCCTGCCCTATTCTGATCTCTGCTGCTGTACTGTTTTATGGGGCACTTGGAGACTAATGGAATTGCCTACGTTTTCTAGAAAAAT
Source organism: Sinella curviseta (assembly GCA_004115045.4). Classification (NCBI taxonomy): domain Eukaryota; kingdom Metazoa; phylum Arthropoda; class Collembola; order Entomobryomorpha; family Entomobryidae; genus Sinella; species Sinella curviseta. The sequence goes on along the minus strand of CM023199.3, from coordinate 76,051,232 downwards.
TATACATTTTTGTTTGTGCATAAAATATAATATATATTTTTTTACCTGTAAGGCTTCAGCTTCGTCGCGTCGCTCATCCTCCGTGTTCATGGTGATGAAGCGCATGACGAGCAGGTTGAGTGAGGCGGCGACGATTGCCAGTCCGAAGAGGATAAAAATGAGAACGAAAGCAATGTACCCTGGCTTATTGTCAAGGGCATGGTCCTTTTGGAGGGCCACCATGTCACCGAAGCCTATCGTGGTCAGGGTGATGAAGCAGTAGTACACCGAGTCGAAGTACGTCCAGCCCTCGTATCGAGAGAAGGCTGCCGCACCCCCCGCTATCGTTATTGTGCTCAGCGTCGTTACGACACATATCAGGTTCGTCTCTGTTGCCTCCGTGTTCATACACCTAGAAAAATATATACAACAATCAAAACATAACCAAATTAATTCCAAACCACTTTTGAAACAGTCATGAATCGGATATTGTATGGTACATTCAGCATTATAACAGAAAAATACAGTTTTTTTTATAATCTTTGCCTGTTCCCATTTTTATTTGTGTCAACAGCACTTGTTCTTCTGCTGCTGATGTGACTTACATTTTTTGCGAAAAACAATAAAAAGTGTGACAAGAGAAGCGTGTGTGTAGTAGCGCCGCTGCTGCAGCGTAAACGAATTTGTCAGGATGATTCATGACGAGCATTTTTGTATTTTACATTTACAATCATACATGTTTGTCTGGCAGAGCAAATCGTATAAATCACGATTCTTTCATCATCATCGTCAAATGAAATTTTCATTAATTTCCTTTCTTCCTGTCGCAGTCATAAATAATATACATACATACATATTTTGCATGTGCTCCACTTTCCAAGTCAAGTTGTGTATGTATTCACATTTCACCAAACTCACCACCACCACCACCGTAATTTCAACACGCTCGTTTGAAATGTAAATAAACAGGGGGCTGATGAGTAGCACACAGGAAAAGTATGAAAATATGATTTCCCCAAAACTTTTATAGGGAAAAGATGCATGAAACCAAAATTATTCCATTTCTTTCTACTTTGCTCACTGTTCAGAGGGAGGGATAGAGTTGAGAAAGCAAACAAAATCCGGGTATATTTTTAGACCGCTTTCCCGAAAAGTGTTGCTTTCTAATAGGATTTTCGGAACTAGTTTAGACAGTGATTTTGTATGACAAACGCTGATGACGAACCGTCACAATATTATCCCTACAAAATCTGCCATCATTATTCCTCGTTAATGAAGCTATTTTTACAACAGATAGCTTCAAACAAATCTTGATTACCTTATAATCAATCATCGTTTCAAAAAATTTCTCACACTTTTCAACTTTTCAGAGAAAATCTCATCAACTCAACTGTGTTTATAGGTACCATCTCGCCACTAAATGAACACAGCTTCTAACTATAAAACCCAAAATTTTCTCCACAACTCCGAATCGATTTTCCGCATTGCAACTCTTCACGTTCTACACACATTTTCTGGAAAATGTTGTGATGAAAGTATATAATAATTACCAGTTTATATGTCTCTGGTAGCAGCGTGCCGTCTCCGCTTGTCCCAAATTTTAATCCCATTTCTCATCAAATTTATTGCTTCTTTGATTCATCAGCGCGCTATCCAACAAATGGGCTACGCCACAATAAAATAAAGTTATAATACTAATGAAGTTAATTGTCCAAACTGCCTGTCACGTCACGTCCCTTCAAAAATGGTATTAAAAGTACGTAGTAGAAACATGATCAATTTGTTGGCATATTATGTAATGTTGACGGTGTGGCGGTAGCGGTGGTCCAAGCTCGCTAATAAGAGGATTTCTTCCAGTCACGTCTTATTTCCCCCGTTTTCTTTTTTTAATCCGCTTTCTCCTCTCGCTCTCGCTCTCCCTCTGCCCATTTCTCCATCATCCTCCTTTCCATTTTTACACACATGCACATACAACCGAGCTATCTGTAAAGTTTTTCTCCTCGTCCGTCACCCATCAGACCAAAAAAGAAGACGAGTTTTATCTCTTTTCCTCTCGCTTGTCAGCTGGCAACGAAATGCCGGCATGCGGCAGAATTCTTCTGGCAGACCAGAACGAACGGTGGCGGTGTTGACGTTCATTGACTTGACTTGTGTTACTTGATTATGATGAGCACTGCGTACGTAACTGTATGTACGCTGCTGACAAAATAGCGTGAAAAATGAAGGGGGAAATGAAAGGCGACAAATGAAATTACCTGTGTGCTCTGCCTTCACAAACTGTGGAGGGGAAATAAGCCAACCGTCCAAAAATAAAGTAGGTGTCATGAACCTACCAGGACGAAAAGTCTGTACTGTTTTTGCTTCGTTTTTTTTAGAAAAAACAGACAACATACTAATATTTAGATTGCCTTCGTTTTCACTCGTTATGCTTGGAAGATAAAAAAGAAATCCGGCTTTTTACGTGACAGACAAATTCAAGTACTTTTTCTGCTGCTCCTGTTTCCCAACAAGCAACCCAAGTCATTGCAAAAAAAATATTCTCAAAAAACTTTCTGTCATCTTTTCTGTGGAATGAATTGGAAAAGGATTCTTCAAAAGAAGTTGGATGCGGTTGAGTGCTCACTACTGCTGCTGACTCAGCAGCACACAAATGCTTACATATTCATGAAATGTACTACATACACTTCTCCTGTTATTGTTTCTTCGGAGAAAGCAAAATAAATGGAACATATGTGTGTGTCTACTAGATAAGCTTATTTGCAAATATCATCGTCATCAATTTTCTATTTGACTGTTAAAAGAGAATCTTATTAGCGTTCCTTTTTTTCCTTATCTTCTTATACTGGTTTGGTGATGATGCTGTTACTTCAAATGCAAATCAGGAGTAGATACATTTTTTATGCCACTCACTCTCGCTCTCGCTGCTTGTTGCCGTCGTCGTCGTCCTTGTTGTTGAAGAATGCAAACAATCCTGTTGGATAGCACAATAGGGAAATATTGAGAGAGGCACTCAATTTTGATGAGCAAAACGACTGATTGGTTTGGGGGAATGATGGTGAAAATGTGGCGATTCGTTGTTTGCTGCCAAGAAGAACGGGAAAGATAAGTAGGGAGAAAGCGAACAGCACGCAAAAGCAGAGAGGAGAGAAACGTACGTGCCGCATTATATTATGACCGCCTTGAATACAATTTCTCAGAAACCTACTCACAAGCTGGCTAAGATGTTCATATGAAAGCGTGTATGTACTTTTGAAATGGCTGTTTGCTTTCTCTTTAGAATCTGTTAGGTAGATGTACTAAGTAGATGTGTGTGTGACATTTTAAGCCTTTTCACGATCCACATCTCTTCAAGTATGTTCTGCAAACATGGTGCCAAATGTTTAGATAATTTTACCAAGGAAATGTCACAAACTTGTTTTTTTTTCTTCCTAAAAAAAGGTCACACATAAATAGGCACGATAACGTTGCTATTTGCACAATAAAAACCGTTTTTTTTGTGTGCGACAAGTGACTGTAAAAGTAGCGCCGAGCCCTTTCATGTTTTACATAAATATCAATGTTTCGTCGTTTGCCCCAGAAAGAAAGAAAATGAGAACATAGATAACATTGTTCGAAAACTCAAAAAATACAAAAAAAGTGGAATCACAGACAAACTTGTTGTCTTACAAAAGAATCTTTTATTTTTACTTTTGAAATGATAGGCAGAACCTTAATAATACAGAAATATAAAAAAAACATATGCCTTTTCTAGGAACAAAAGGTTTAGGAATGGGAAGACAAGCCGGTGTTAAAACAGAATGTCTCTCGAATTGAGGTACTTTGCAATAAAAAAGGAAGACAATGATGCACCTTACGTAAGTCCTAATTTAACACGCCTCTTATATTTACATTAATAGTGCATGCTATTCAACTACTTGTATAACGATCTGTTATACAGGAAATTGTTATCGTGGCATTCTTATGTTTGGGAATTCTAGAATCTTAAGGAAACTTGTGAACTTGAACCAAGCAAGCTTCCACCCCTTAAAACTCCAACTTTCACTGAGACGTCATAAGATTTTGGAAGATTTTAAAAGTCTCTTTTGGTTTAAGAATGCTGTGCAATATTCTTATCTTTTTACCCCTTTTTGCGTTGTTTGCTTGACTATCGATGTAAGAAAATTACACAAAATATGTTTGTTTTTCTCGAGTAAAACTTTTTGATTGCATACGATTCCAGTTGAGAGTGCAATGCTGGCAATGTTTGTCTCTTGCTCGTTATTTTTCTCAGGAAAAAGAAATAAGCATTTTTTGCACTTTTATTATGAATTGTTCTATTATCAGCAGTAACTATATGGGGATCGGGAATATAAAAAAGGAAAACAGCTTTTCCTGGGTGAAAGTACCTATGTACTCATGTTAATGTGACATAACTCAAAATGCAATAACCCGAAATTGACACAAATTCTAGCGAATTGTTTTTCTGACATTTTCTCACTTTAAATCAGTGTTCACGTTGCAGTTTAATCTAACATGAATTTGTACCTAATTAACAATTACTATTAATAGCAGTACAGAATTGTTGCCGTTATAATCCATCCCAATACGCGCCACCACCACCACTCCACATAAATTAGTCACAATGTTTGATTTTTTCAAGTTTTTCATTACAGTTCTCTTTGTTATAAATTGCCATTATCATTAGAATACAATTTATTTATTTTCATAATAGACAAAGTTTGCAAATTGAAAGTACGTGATAAACAGGAAAAAAACAAGAGCTGCTCATCACCGAAATATTTTGTACATTGTGTAATATATCGCATTTAAATTACGCTCACGAGCCACTGCATTCAAAATAATATATTATCCTGCCTCTTCCTCTTCGCCAGAAGTAATTATTTTTCAAGAAAAAACAATCGCAGAGAGACAGGCACGAGTTGTTGCAGAAAAACAAACAATTCATTACAATAATAATTATTATTGTTACTACTACCGTCTACTTTCTTTCCTTTCCTCATCATGTGCAGTTTTCTTCTTGTTGTTTTTTAAAAACTTTTTTTTTATTAACATTATATATTTTTTATGTTCGCGGAATAAATTACGTAACTAAACTCTCTCTCTCCCCCCAGAGCAATAATAAATTACTCGTACCCATCCAAGAACCACTACAGAGAGAGAGAGGTTCATCATTTTGCCCATCCATAAATACTCTTAAAAATGTTGTTTCTTCAAGCTCGTCGTCCTTCACACAGTTTATGCGTTTTTTTTCGAGTGGAGCTATGCATTATTTTTTACAGAAGCAAGACAAATATACAGAGTCTGCAAAAAATATTATTATTACTACACCAACTTCAAGTGGAATGATGACGTGTCTCCTTCTCCTCTCTGTACCTATTTTAAATCCGTCTAAACACTTGTTTCAAAAAACTTTTTAGTCTTCTCTGGAATAACGGTGGCCTTGTATGTAAATACTTGTGTATACTACTTTCACGGAAGAAATTTTAGAAAAAAGTTATCTTTTTCGTGGTAATGTCAGCCCATTTTAAAAAGAAGAAATAGGTCTGTGTGCCACCAACTTAAATCATTTCTGCTCTGGGCTAGGGAAATAAATGAAGGAAGGCATTAACTTGCTTACGTAATCTTGCACATAATCCTCCCCTATTTTTTCTCAGCGAGTTGCTTACAATTCATATCAGTTCATGCCAGGTCGAAGAGGACGCGTATTTACTGCTCTCCTCCTTTCTCCTACTTTCTCCTCGTGATATTTTTCTCTCGCTCTGGTTATACGTACACTTTATCATCAACTAGTCTAGCTGCTTGTTATTCTCCGGAAAGTGTAATAGAACCCCTGCCGAGAAAACCGAGTGCTGTAGTGAGATTTACTTTTACACTCTGCTTTCTACAAAGCTAGAGAGAAAGAATACTGTTGCCTAAAAATATGCTTTTTTTTTCTCCCAGTCTACTTTTTCCAGATATTTTACACAAAAACTTGGTCTCTCGCACATTATTCACGGTTATTAAATTCATCCTGAGAAAAAAAAAGCTCATGGCGGGAGAGAAAAAAGGAAAGAGGAATCACTAAAAAGAAAATGTATCTTGAGCAGAGGAGAAACATAGCGAGAGTAAAAATTTTAAAGATAAATTTCACTCACACTGCATTGGGTTTAAAAAACGAAATTATTATTGGGCGTAAGAGTCAGAAGAGTATGTACGCTACGAATCTATATATACATATGCATTTGCAAGGAGGGAATAATATTGAATTTTGTTGCTCGAGCAGAGAGAGAAAGTGAAAACGGGAAAGTAGTTTTACGTAATGACTTTCTCTTTTCTCTCTGCTATTTGGAGAGAATGGATTGTGTTTTGGAAGAACTTGGAATTGGAATAAGGGGTACTTTTTTCGTATTTTTAAAAAGAAACGAACAATAGGCGTCATGGCTGGGTGGTTCAGCAACTGGAGAAATGAAATTGGTCTGTTCTCTCTCTGTGTGCACATTTTCTGTAAGGAAACGAGAGCTGTAATAGTTGTTTAGGCTTGTATAGATTTTCTCTATATATGCTTGAGTTTTGATTGTTCTCTCTCTGTTGTGTGGGGATGGAGGAGGCGACAATGTTTAAGTGGTGCGGACAAGTGGAAATTGAGATACGTGTGTGTGAAGCAGGATTATAAAAAGAGAAAATTGAAATTTTTTAGCTGAAAACAGTTTACGAGATTCTTTTCTCGTGGAATGTCATCAGTTCTGTACAGAAGTAGTGAAATGAAAAAGCTGGATGATACGATGCTTATCAAAAAGGATTGGCTTTTGGTCAATACTTTTTTTTGACCCCTTTGTTGGCATCTCTAACAAGAGAATAGTCATATCGGACACAAGAGAACTAATAATTCTACTCCATGATTTCACACACGAATAATTACTACGGAAGTAATTATTTCGACCATCTTTCTGTACGTACATTTACTTTAGCAAAATTTCCCAAAAGCAAGAGAAAATGGCTACCACATTTCATTTCAAACACAGTGATGTTGCTACATATAAGAAATTAGTGCAAAACATGTGGCCTTCTTATGCATCTAACATTACTTTCGGATCTGATAGCACCATTATCAGTAAATATATCGGCCTTAACGATCTCCTTGGACCCAGTGACACCACAACAGTCACTTTGCGTGGCTTGATCAATTTGTATGGGCTCCAGAGTTCCGTTCTATTATTACTATATCAGCCAGCAAAACGGCCCTAGACAAGACAGAAATAATTATTATTGGATGCATCATTAAGCTTTTTGCTAAAAATAATATCACAACTTTTTTTTCCTATTCCAGAGAATAACTTCCGTGAAATGTCCTTGGCGAGACAGTAAACTAGCATTAAAATGGAATAGGGTTCCAAAAATAGAAAACCCAGTAGTATTACGTGAACTAGTCCAGAAGTATAACAACAATAAAAAATAGAGAGAAAAGAAAGATTCCGTGCTGGAAACCACCGCCGCGCCGCACCAGAGCAGAGCAAAGAGCACCCTTCAAATTGAACTATCTACCTCCACACAAAACCTACCCACCATCACCTAACCATCCAGCAAGAAGAAAGGAAACACGGAAATTAGAAAAAGGAGCCAGTCGAGTCAAAAGCGTTGCGTCGTAACAGAAAATGAAGTAAAAATTTACAAAGGGAAAACATAATGTGGTGCGGTTTTCTCGTTTTTGTGGCAATGATGAAGACGATGGTTGCATAGTAAACAGGCACACAAAAAACTTGCTACTTTTTCTTCTCCCTTCAAAATAGCTGTTTCCCAAAGAACACGAAAATGCACACAAAAAAAACTCAAAATGTTTCATGTTGGACCAAGACCACGGCACATCAGAGAAGAAGAAGAAAAAAAAAGTATTTTCTTCAAAATGAATTATACAGGGAGTAAACGAAGCCACAACAAAAACACTAGTTTGAAAAGTGAAAGGAAACCTTTTGAGAAAATAATAATTTTGTCTGCACGGTAGGATGGTGGTGATGGTGGTTGGTATGGTAGCAGCAGCATTGACGATGATGATGATGACTTGGCATGCTAGTATTTTTGCAACATGGCAGTATGTGTTAGCACAATGTGGAATACAAAGGAATTAGGCTAGCGTGCTGGGCGCAGAGAAGAAAAACAGGAGAAAAGAAAGTCCAGAGAGAAAGGAAGATGGTCGCTTTTTTATCTTACACTCAGCTCATAACAAAGTAGTTGGGCAACCAAAGTTATTTTTCCCCTGGCTTTAGCCCTGCAATCAACCCGTCAAATTTGATGCTCTACACGCCATTTCTAATCCCATATGATTTTTTTCTCCTTTTTTTAAATCCTTGCAAATATTCAGACATGTTTCGTTCGAAAGGGATGAAAAGCAGAATGTGAAGAAGGGAGGAGGATCAAAATATGTAAAGTTTTAGAAAAAAACGCTTCCCATATAAAAAGGGTTAAATTTCTTTTTTGGAGGGTTTTCTCCGCAAATGCAGCAAAAATGAACAAGCTACTTTCATATTCTATCATTATCTCAAATCCGTCATCCATATACACACATATTTTTGAAGCGCACGCCCCAAGTACCCAGCAGCATAGCAAGAGTTGATCCTTCATTTTTTTATTGCCGTCTTGTAAGATGAATCCTGACGAAAACATCAAAAAATATAAAAAATTCAACTCGATATCTACGAGTCAGCTCATAAAAATGATATGCATGCTAAACTTATAGGAGGATACACATAAATATAATTTATTTCAAGGAAAAAAAACTTGAACAAATCCAATTTTTTTTATCTATGCTACTACTGCATAATAATTGAAATACGTATATTTTTAAAAATTCTTCCAAGGCTATTTTCTTCATCCCTGAAAATTTGTGATGCGAGGTGGTCGAATCGAGTGACCGACCAAGGTCCTGTGTAAGATGACTTCAATGACATTATTGTCAAAAAGCAAAAGATCATAGAGGAATGTTGAGCGGAACAAAAAAATTCCCTTTCTGACTTTCACCATCATCACCACCGCCGCATTTTGTAGAAGAAACAATGTGACCATTTTGTAGGATTCTGATTTGGTATTCCAACTTCGTCTCGTCCCATTTTCAAATTGTCCCTTTTATTTTCCCCATTTTCCCCCAAACAACAGCCTAACTATAGGATATTTTTTCAAGGGGACGAAGAAGTAACAGTATTTTTTGCCAGTGTATATGGATATCATCCAATTGCCGGCTGTAGATACTTTACGTGCCATCATTTGCCATTTTTATGGACGTCTCGTTTTCTCTCTTTTTTGTATATCTGCTTGTTATCAGCTGTTGTAAAATTTATGACCAGTTTGCATTGCATGCATATTTGAGGATTTTGTGCAAAAAGATCCAACAATCCAACTTGGTTTGGTGGCAACGAGAAAAAAACTATAAAATATTTTACTCCATTTTCTGCGCATTTTGATTCGCCCTAGAAAGAAATAATAATACGCAGTGTGTAACAACCACCATCACTACCAAAAACCCGTATCTATCTACGTTCATTTGAATTTCATCCTTTTTTAGCTCTTGACTTTGCTTGCTGAACCGAATTCCAAGTTTCCAACTAAAAATCTTTTGGCTGTCTGCTGTTTATTACGATAAAATTCAGAAGAGTACTGCACACACACGCAGACAACGAACACAGGAAAATGTGATAAGTCCCTATCTGCTTTCACCTATATTGGAGAAAAGGTCTCTGGGAAAAGCTGTAGCGTAAAACTACCTATACGTATGTGTGCACAATAAAAATATAATCTATGTGTGTGTAGCATATTATTTTGGTTTTTACGATGCCCCTTTTCTCCTATCATTATTTCCTTCAACAATAAACCGGTATACAAGCAGCAGCAGATATTACATTGATCTCCTCCTCCCTTTTCACTTTTTTTGCTTTTGAATTTATTGAAGATATGACGAGAGAATTTATACGAGCTTTTTCGTATGAAACTGAAATTGCAAAAAGCTTATTGCTGCTACCATACAGCTAATTAAGGTAACTCCTCCTCTGTTGTAAAAAATGTAATAATTTGCCAGTAGCCCACACACAAACTGGAAAACGTCACGTTCATGTCAGAGATGGAAATGGAAAACCGAACTAAACAGCGAGAGAGAGAGAAAGCAGAGACTGTTTATCTAGTTCCATGATGACTTGACAGCACACTCCAATATCTCTTATTATTATTGTTTTCCCTTTGATCATCCTACCAACCCAGTTCACTGGTTCCGCTCACCAACCAAGCACCACCACAAAAACATTATTTAACATGCAAACAAAGGGAAAATGGGAGAGAGAAGCGTATATACGATGTAGTATTTACGGATGTGGAGCAAAACAAAGTTTTCATTTTTTTGTGTGGTAGTGGCGTATGTACGTGGGTTGCTTTGTGATGGCGATGGCATATGTATATTTTAGCAAAAAAAAAGCATGAGAAATGAACCTCCCGAGAAAGATCACTTTTGTTGCATCCAACAACCAAGCTCTCTGATAAATATAATGATGTGAACAACAGGAGAAAACATGACTACGACTTTCCCTTTTGCAAAGAAAAACAGCCTTTTCCGCCAGAGGCCCACAACAAACAATCAAATAAACTGAAAGCACAGCACGATCATGATGATGATAAATATTTTGTGGTAAAGGTGGTGGTGGTGCTGGTGGAATATTGTGTTCTGGTTGCCCCATCCCTCTCTCGTGCATCTTCAAAAAAAAGAGATGTAAAAACATGCGGCTATATGAAGGTAGGCCAAAAGTGAAAGAAACCAAGAGAGAGAGAGAGAGAGAGAGACAGACAGAGTCAATTAAATAGAAATAAAGAGTGCGGAAACAAAAAACAAAAAAGCGGTCCTGTCATAGAATGCATTTTATTTGAGTGGGAGTCTTCTGAGCACACATTTGCTCACTCACTCACTTTGTTCACTTCACACACACACACATAAATAAATGCTCACAAGAGATGGGACAGAGTGAGTTTGCGAGTTTGTTCAAGTGAAAAAGTGAAGGGCTTCACTCAAGTGTGAATGAAGTATGCCAGAAACACAATAACAAAATGGTCTTGTGTTGTTGTTTTTTTGCTTTCATGTACGCACTTTTGCATCCGTTAAAAAACAAAAAAGGTACGAAACGACAAAATAGGATTGCTTTATGCTGGTGTCTTTCTTAGTCATCACATCATATTATTTTCTGCTCGAGAACATAAAAAGGTGCGTACGAATGAGTGAGTTGCCACTGCGGTAATAAACAAGTTTTTTACGGTTGACGTTTTGCCAAAAAAATACGTTTCTCGGAGAAGAAAAATATAAGTCACACTTTGCCCCATGACATTTTAATGTGAGATAGTTAGGTGGTATGGTAAGATTTATTAGAAAGGGGAAAAATGGTCTCCTTACCCAGCCAATTTCTTGACATTTCGTATTGCAAATGATGAGAATCGATTCAGTCGTTCACCTATACTCTGGAACATAACGAGTCCAAGAGGGATCCCTATTGCGGCGTAGCACATGGTGAATAGCTTACCCCCGATTGTGGCAGGCGTTGAGTGTCCGTAACCTGTGAAAGTAGACAAAAAAAGAAAGCCATTAATACATTTTTCCTTTTAAAAAATTGAGAATTTTTTTTTCAAAGTACACGGAAAAACCATTACGGTTTTTATATATAAACCTGTTTTTTCTCTCGAGTACGGCAACAACAACAACAACAGCGAAAACAACACGAGTTTATTCTCACAGGCAGACAAAAAGCTGTACATGGAGCATAATAATAATATACAGAGGAGCAGAAATGAGTTCCCATTTTTATAGCCAATGATCTTGATGATGATCATAACGATGATGAGAATAAGCTGTGTGTGCGTGTGTGTATGTATGTGTGTCAGATGGATAGTTTTTATGAGAATCCTGGCTGGTTCTCACTATTTTTTCCTTTTTTTATAAAAAAGCAACCGTTACTTGTTATAAAGAGCAAGCAACAAGCCGGAGTCATTAGATGCGCCCCCTGCTCTAAACTTTAATGTTTTCCACAAGAGCTACACATAGACCCAAATCATTGAAGCCTGTAAGCAACAAGAGGAAAATAACTAGCTTGTTGAGTAACCCAACTTGCCATCATCGTCAGCCACATCAAAATAAAATCGACCAGAGAGGTAGAATTTGGTTGGGAGCAAAAGCAACCAAGTTTTTAACGAGCATACATACTAAAAAATCGCTCGTGTGAAAACGTTTTCTCTCTTTTCACAAAAAAAATCGACCCATCGTACTTTAGTCGAATAAACAGTGAGTTCGTTGAAAACGAGAAGAGGAAGCCGATGAATAAAAGTCTCTAAATGCATATGTGGGCATGTTGGTTTTCAATGATTTTTTTTCCTTACTCGAAATGTGGAGAATTCTGAAAATAGAAAACGTAACGTGTTATATATCTTCTTGTGTGTCTGCTGATGAAATGATTGTTGGAATGGTCAAAGAAAGTGATCAGATGGGATTTGGATTATTGGTCGTGATGATGATCATGAGCTGTTCAAACATTATCTGCGCTCAACATTGTGTGGGTGTGTAAAAAAATTAAACGGAAACTTTTAAAGAATGCCCGAAAATGGAAAGAATTGGGTGATAATTTAAACTGAATTTCTATATTTTCGCTCTCTCAACATCTCAAAGGATTTATCATTGAATTACCAAAGTTTTCTCAGAAGAAATTTCTAAAGAAGAGCATCAGGAGGGAAAATGGTCCATAAATCTGCCTGACCTTTCTATTTACTCGTTCCTTTTTATCTGTAGCAATGGTCACTCTCATTTTCTTCACTTCAGAGAAATAAACTCAAGTGCTATGTGTTTAAAAGTTTATATTTCACAGACACTACAAGTATAGCGACGAGTCCATCATCATCGCATTCTCCCCATCTGCTCAATTTCACTCGGTTTTAACGTCATTCTTGGCCCTATTTTCTCTCATGCTCAGCCCCTACATCCGACAATATGCTACTGTGAAGGAAAAGAGTTTGAGACGGTTGTCGGTGATGAACATGATAACTCGTAAAAACAATTTTATGCCCCATTCAATTCTCCAAGCGCACGTCTTTGAATCCATAATATTCATATTTACTTAAAACATGTATTTAGAACATACGACCTGTTTATATTACTATTGGCAAAAAATCTGGTAATTTTAACATAACTGCACGTTACCAAACCAAATGAGCCATTCAGACTTCAGACGCACCGCAGTTCATTTACCCTGGTAAAAGGAAAAAAGTATTTAGCCCTTTCGCCATTTTATCTTTTGTCAAATGAACCATCATACACAAGACCCCCCGAATTGAAAGACACAATCACTAGAGAAACTTGCACACTCTTACTAGGCCTGAGGAATTGGGCTCTGTGGGAAAAGTCAGAGGTCAGAGATGAGATGGGGTCAGACCCCCAGGCGAATCCCAGTATTATTTCGGGCAACCGTTAACATGTAGCATTCAGCATACAATAATATTCGATATTATTATTTATTATTATTATACGAAATAATGGACTTTTGGGCCTTGGGACAACATTTAGGCGACGTTTAGCCCTTTTGTATTTTCCCTTTTTAAATTTTCCCCATTTAATTTTGCCCTTTTTATTTTGCCCATTGAATTTTGCCCAATGAATTTTGCCCATTGAATTTTGCCCAATAAATTTTGCCCATTGAGTTTTGGCCATTGAATTTTGCCCTTTTTATTTTGCCCATTGAATTTTGCCCAATGAATTTTGCCCAATGAATTTTGCCCATTGAATTTAGCCCAATGAATTTTGCCCATTGAATTTTGCCCATTGAATTTTGCCCTTTTTATTTTGCCCATTGAATTTTGCCCATTGAATTTTGCCCAATGAATTTTGCCCATTGAATTTTGCCCATTGAATTTTGCCCAATGAATTTTGGCCAATGAATTTTGCCGAATGAATTTTGGCCAATGAATTTTGCCCATTGAATTTTGCCAAATAAATTTTGCCCTTTTTATTTTGCCCATTGAATTTTGCCCATTGAATTTTGCCCATTGAATTTTGCCCAATAAATTTTGCCCATTGAATTTTGCCCATTGAATTTTGCCCTTTTTATTTTGCCCATTGAATTTTGCCCAATAAATTTTGCCCATTGAATTTTGCCCTTTTTATTTTGCCCATTGAATTTTGCCCATTGAATTTTGCCCAATGAATTTTGCCCATTGAATTTAGCCCAATGAATTTTGCCCATTGAATTTTGCCCATTGAATTTTGCCCTTTTTATTTTGCCCATTGAATTTTGCCCATTGAATTTTGCCCAATGAATTTTGCCCATTGAATTTTGCCCATTGAATTTTGCCCAATGAATTTTGCCCATTGAATTTTGCCGAATGAATTTTGGCCAATGAATTTTGCCCATTGAATTTTGCCAAATAAATTTTGCCCTTTTTATTTTGCCCATTGAATTTTGCCCATTGAATTTTGCCCATTGAATTTTGCCCAATAATTTTGCCCATTGAATTTTGCCCATTGAATTTTGCCCTTTTTATTTTGCCCATTGAATTTTGCCCATTGAATTTTGCCCAATGAATTTTGCCCATTGAATTTTGCCCTTTTTATTTTGCCCATTGAATTTTGCCCAATGAATTTTGCCCAATGAATTTTGCCCATTGAATTTAGCATAATGAATTTTGCCCATTGAATTTTGCCCATTGAATTTTGCCAAATAAATTTTGCCCTTTTTATTTTGCCCATTGAATTTTGCCCATTGAATTTTGCCCATTGAATTTTGCCCAATAAATTTTGCCCATTGAATTTTGCCCATTGAATTTTGCCCAATAAATTTTGCCCATTGAATTTTGCCCTTTTTATTTTGCCCATTGAATTTTGCCCATTGAATTTTGCCCATTGAATTTTGCCCATTGAATTTTGCCCATTGAATTTTGCCCATTGAATTTTGCCCTTTTTATTTTGCCCATTGAATTTTGCCCAATGAATTTTGCCCAATGAATTTTGCCCATTGAATTTTGCCCTTTTTATTTTGCCCATTGAATTTTGCCCAATGAATTTTGCCCAATGAATTTTGCCCAATGAATTTTGCCCATTTAATTTTGCCGTTTTTATTTTTCCCATTGAATTTTGCCCTTTTTATTTTGCCCATTGAATTTCGCCCATTGAATTTTGCCCAATGAATTTTGCCCTTTTTATTTTGCCCATTGAATTTTGCCCATTGAATTTCGCCCATTGAATTTTGCCCTTTTTATTTTGCCCATTGAATTTTGCCCTTTTTATTTTGCCCATTGAATTTTGCCCAATGAATTTTGCCCAATGAATTTTGCCCAATGAATTTTGCCCATTTAATTTTGCCGTTTTTATTTTTCCCATTGAATTTTGCCGTTTTTATTTTGCCCATTGAATTTCGCCCATTGAATTTTGCCCAATGAATTTTGCCCTTTTTATTTTGCCCATTGAATTTTGCCCATTGAATTTCGCCCATTGAATTTTGCCCTTTTTATTTTGCCCATTGAATTTTGGCCAATGAATTTTGCCCATTGAATTTTGCCAAATGAATTTTGCCCAATGAATTTTGCCCTTTTTATTTTGCCCATTGAATTTTGCCCATTGAATTTTGCCCATTGAATTTTGCCCAATGAATTTTGCCCATTGAATTTTGCCCATTGAATTTTGCCAAATAAATTTTGCCCTTTTTATTTTGCCCATTGAATTTTGCCCATTGAATTTTGCCCATTGAATTTTGCCCATTGAATTTAGCATAATGAATTTTGCCCATTGAATTTTGCCCATTGAATTTTGCCAAATAAATTTTGCCCTTTTTATTTTGCCCATTGAATTTTGCCCATTGAATTTTGCCCAATGAATTTTGCCCATTGAATTTTGCCCATTGAATTTTGCCCAATGAATTTTGCCCATTGAATTTTGCCGAATGAATTTTGGCCAATGAATTTTGCCCATTGAATTTTGCCCATTGAATTTTGCCCAATGAATTTTGCCCAATGAATTTTGCCCATTGAATTTTCCCCATGGAATTTTGCCCTTTTTATTTTGCCCATTGAATTTTGCCCATTGAATTTTGCCCAATGAATTTTGCCCAATGAATTTTGCCCATTGAATTTTGCAATTGGAATTTTGCCCTTTTTATTTTGCCCATTGAATTTTGCCCATTGAATTTTGCCCATTGAATTTTGCCGAATGAATTTTGGCCAATGAATTTTGCCCATTGAATTTTGCCCATTGAATTTTGCCCAATGAATTTTGCCCATTGAATTTTGCCCTTTTTATTTTGCCCAGTGAATTTTGCCCTTTTTATTTTGCCAATTTAATTTTGCCCATTGAATTTCGCCCATTGAATTTTGCCCATTGAATTTTGCCCTTTTTATTTTGCCCATTGAATTTTGCCCAATGAATTTTGCCCATTGACATTTGCCCAATGAATTTTGCCCATTGAATTTTGCCCATTGAATTTTGCCCAATGAATTTTGCCCATTGAATTTTGCCCTTTTTATTTTACCCATTGAATTTTGCCCAATGAATTTTGCCCATTGAATTTTGCCCATTGAATTTTGCCCTTTTTATTTTGCCCATTAAATTTTGCCCAATGAATTTTGACAATTTAATTTTGCCGTTTTTATTTTTCCCATTGAATTTTGCCCTTTTTATTTTGCCCATTGAATTTTGCCCATTGAATTTCGCCCATTGAATTTTGCCCAATGAATTTTGCCCTTTTTATTTTGCCCATTGAATTTTGCCCATTGAATTTCGCCCATTGAATTTTGCCCTTTTTATTTTGCCCATTGAATTTTGCCCATTGAATTTTGCCCAATGAATTTTGCCCATTGAATTTTGCCCATTGAATTTTGCCAAATGAATTTTGCCCAATGAATTTTGCCCTTTTTATTTTGCCCATTGAATTTTGCCCATTGAATTTTGCCCAATGAATTTTGCCCTTTTTATTTTGCCCAATGAATTTTGCCCAATGAATTTTGCCCAATGAATTTTGCCCAATGAATTTTGCCCATTGAATTTTGCCCAATGAATTTTGCCCAATGAATTTTGCCCAATGAATTTTGCCCAATGAATTTTGCCCTTTTTATTTTGCCCATTGAATTTTGCCCTTTTTATTTTGCCCAATGAATTTTGCCCATTGAATTTTGCCCAATGAATTTTGCCCAATGAATTTTGCCCAATGAATTTTGCCCAATGAATTTTGCCCAATGAATTTTGCCCAATGAATTTTGCCCTGTTTATTTTGCCCAGTGAATTTTGCCCTTTTTATTTTGCCAATTTAATTTTGCCCATTGAATTTCGCCCATTGAATTTTGCCCATTGAATTTTGCCCTTTTTATTTTGCCCATTGAATTTTGCCCATTGAATTTTGCCCAATGAATTTTGCCCATTGACATTTGCCCAATGAATTTTGCCCATTGAATTTTGCCCATTGAATTTTGCCCAATGAATTTTGCCCATTGAATTTTGCCCTTTTTATTTTACCCATTGAATTTTGCCCAATGAATTTTGCCCATTGAATTTTGCCCATTTAATTTTGCCGTTTTTATTTTTCCCATTGAATATTGCCCATTTAATTTTGCCCATTGAATTTTGCCCTTTTTATTTTGCCCATTGAATTTTGCCCATTGAATTTTGCCCATTTAATTTTACCCATTTAATTTTGCCCAATGAATTTTGCCCTTTTTATTTTGCCCAATGAATTTTGCCCTTTTTATTTTGCCCAATGAATTTTGTCCATTTAATTTTGCCCACTGAATTTTGCCCAATGAATTTTGCGCAATGAATTTTGCCCTTTTTATTTTGCCCATTGAATTTTGCCCATTTAATTTTGCCCACGGAATTTTGCGGCAATATTTATGCGATGGAATTTTGCGACAATATTTATGCGATGGAATTTTGCGACAATAGTTATGCGATGGAATTTTGCGGCAATATTTATGCGATGCAATTTTGCGACAATAGTTATGCGATGGAATTTTGCGGCAATATTTATGCGATGGAATTTTGCGGCAATATTTATGCGATGGAATTTTGCGACAATATTTATGCGATGCAATTTTGCGGCAATATTTATGCGATGGAATTTTGCGACAATATTTATGCGATGCAATTTTGCGGCAATATTTATGCGATGGAATTTTGCGACAATATTTATGCGATGCAATTTTGCGGCAATATTTATGCGATGGAATTTTGCGGCAATATTTATGCGATGGAATTTTGCGACAATATTTATGCGATGCAATTTTGCGGCAATATTTATGCGATGGAATTTTGCGGCAATATTTATGCGATGGAATTTTGCGGCAATATTTATGCGATGGAATTTTGCGACAATATTTATGCGATGCAATTTTGCGACAATAGTTATGCGATGCAATTTTGCGGCAATATTTATGCGATGGAATTTTGCGGCAATATTTATGCGATGCAATTTTGCGGCAATATTTATGCGATGGAATTTTGCGGCAATATTTATGCGATGGAATTTTGCGACAATAGTTATGCGATGCAATTTTGCGGCAATATTTATGCGATGGAATTTTGCGACAATATTTATGCGATGCAATTTTGCGGCAATATTTATGCGATGGAATTTTGCGACAATATTTATGCGATGCAATTTTGCGGCAATATTTATGCGATGGAATTTTGCGGCAATATTTATGCGATGGAATTTTGCGACAATATTTATGCGATGCAATTTTGCGGCAATATTTATGCGATGGAATTTTGCGGCAATATTTATGCGATGGAATTTTGCGGCAATATTTATGCGATGGAATTTTGCGACAATATTTATGCGATGCAATTTTGCGACAATAGTTATGCGATGCAATTTTGCGGCAATATTTATGCGATGGAATTTTGCGACAATATTTATGCGATGCAATTTTGCGGCAATATTTATGCGATGGAATTTTGCGGCAATATTTATGCGGTGGAATTTTGCGACAATAGTTATGCGATGCAATTTTGCGGCAATATTTATGCGATGGAATTTTGCGACAATATTTATGCGATGCAATTTTGCGACAATATTTATGCGATGGAATTTTGCGACAATATTTATGCGATGCAATTTTGCGACAATATTTATGCGATGGAATTTTGCGACAATATTTATGCGATGGAATTTTGCGACAATATTTATGCGATGCAATTTTGCGACAATAGTTATGCGATGCAATTTTGCGGCAATATTTATGCGATGGAATTTTGCGACAATATTTATGCGATGCAATTTTGCGGCAATATTTATGCGATGGAATTTTGCGGCAATATTTATGCGGTGGAATTTTGCGACAATAGTTATGCGATGCAATTTTGCGGCAATATTTATGCGATGGAATTTTGCGACAATATTTATGCGATGCAATTTTGCGGCAATATTTATGCGATGGAATTTTGCGACAATATTTATGCGATGCAATTTTGCGGCAATATTTATGCGATGCAATTTTGCGACAATATTTATGCGATGGAATTTTGCGACAATATTTATATCAAAATTCAAAAGGGGAAAACGTCGCCCAAATGTTGTCCCAAGTCCCAAAATTCCATTATTTCGTATAATAATAATAAATAATAATATCGAATATTGTATGCTGAAATGCTACATGGTAACGGTTGCCCGAAAGAAAACTGGGTTTTGCCTGGGGGTGTGACCCCATCTCATCCCCCTGACTTTTCCCACAGAGCCCAATTCCGCAGGCCTAGTAAGAGTGTGCAAGTTTCTCTAGTGATTGTGTCTTTCAATTCAGGGGGTCTTGATCATACCCGTTAACAGGGAAAACTGTATTGTGTTGTCAATATATTTTGCAAAAAAAAGTTTTAAATACTTTCAAACTAGAACAGACAACCCATTTTTCTAATGCCGCGGCATTTTTTTCACGCGGTTTCGTTTACTTTTGTTTCCTATAGCGAATGCAGTACAATATACGGCGATATGAAAGAGTAATCCTGTTCCCATCGGAATCATGTTTCTTAAAAGCTCATTTCACATTTGCATACAAAAAACAGCGTTCCTTAATTATTTTTCGTTTCATCTGCAAAAACACTTGGAGCAGGGAAGCAGTATAGCCTCAACATAATACCTAATCTGGGAACAGCACGAGAGCAAGACTTAATTACAGTTTTACAATTTCCAAGATCATCAGCATCGTTTTACATGAAAAATATTAAAAACTACTGCCTGCCTACACGAAACTGGCTGGAAATGCATAAAGTAAAACACATTTAGTATTTACGATTTTACAAGCAAAATATAAACTGTTTTTAGTTGGACGCATAAAACGAGCGTTTTTATTTTGCAGAAAATGCTCTCATTAAATGTATGAAGGAATATAAAAAAAAACCTTTTAAAGTTGAGAATAAACTTTGCATTATGTCATGAAGAAAAGATGATGCTAATTTATACGAGGTCGTCGTACACGCTATAGATATGACTCCATATATATATAAGTGCATGTTGTTGAATGATGCGGCAATTCTAGCCATAATAAAAAATATAATAATGTGGAGTGGAGTGGGCCTTCTCCGCTCCTTTTACTCTCCTTTTTTTATGGTGAAAAGGGGAAAACGACAAGATGTGGGTTTCGGACTCGAGACACGGAGAAAGTCAAATGAAATGGCTTTCTCTTTTTTTGTGTTTGCGAGTATGTAGTTGATGTAATTGTAGTGTGGGTTGGAGAAAGCAGCATAGAGCTCTCTCCGCTATCGTTGTCGTCATCATGCTTCTTTACAACTTTGTCGGTTGCTATAATACCCGTTCGCCCGACAATTATTCTTGTCATTAAAATCTTCTGTTACTTGGAGATGCGGTGGTGGTCTAAAAAAAGTGGTTTAAAAAAATCTTATCTATCGTCGTACCACCATCACCACCGCCTTTTTGCTTCCATGGTGTCTGTTGACGGGGTAAATTTAAGATTGCATCTCTTTTTTGCTCCAAAACAAGAAGATTTTAAGCATTGTTTGCGGTAGTTACAGTAGCTTCAGATAAGCATGATGATGTCCGTCTGCATGACCATGCGACAGCTCATATACAGCTTGACATGCGACTTTAGTAGTCAGATTATGACAAATAATGGGCTCATTCTTGGAGCTCAAAAATATAATTGAGTTGTGAAGATACGACTGAATATAATGAAATTAATGGGCATCATGAAAAATATATAATAATGTGCTTATAAATAGAAGAGGGTCGAGTGAAAATACCTCTACGCTCTTCATTTCTCCGTTTTAGTTGCTCGCTACAATCCTACACATTTTTGATCATTAGATTTGAGTACTTGCTTTCTCCAAAATGACGCAACTCACTGATTTTTAATGACCATCAAGGGTAAATACTTGTGCAAGTGAATGACTGTAATAATTATGTACATTACTTGAGCCGATAAAGTCGCCATTGGATGGGACATCATTAAAAAGTGCTGGCGCAGATATCTAGACTACCTATCTATCTGTAGACCTCCACTTTTTATCGATTACCTTTACCGTTTCATCTCTATTGTCCCCTTGAATGTTCTTTGAACGCATTAGATTCATTAGTCGAGGATTTTCAAATCGCATATTTAATTATATCATGATCCAATTTTGCTACGTTTTCAGCTTGAGTTGAAATAGTGATGCTGGTAATGTGGTAATTTACTTTGTTAGCGCGCATGTGTGACAGAGAAATGATGCGATTAGCGGGAAAGCTGTAGTTCGCAAATGCAGGTAGGTATGTTGTTACCATGGCGTCCATCATAATACATTTACACTTTCTTTCAGGAAAAAAATTGACTTGGCGCGTGATGTACAGCTAACTACATCGGATTTAGAGAGCGACTCTGTGTAATCCGTTTTACATCATTTCACCAAGCTTAAATAAATTGTCACTTCACGTCACTGTCGTTTTTCCCTCGTCAAAAAAAAGTACACAGGGCTCTCATGTTTCAGGGTATTTTGCCTTGTCTTACATTTTCTCTGGGTATAATTTAACCAAAAGCTTTAGTGACGGTGGTGGTGGCGGCGGGTGACTGGGTGAGCCTGTCCGTTACACAAACTGCCATTATTATTTGTCAGTGTGGGATCCTGGCTTGAAAACTGTTTCTATGCGTATTTATTACATGAAAAAGAAACAAGCTTACAGCGGCGCCATCAACCCAACTAGTTTCAGAAAGCAGTGAAAGCTGCAATTTATCTGTAAAAGAGAAAGTGTGATTGGAGTGAACTAAGAATATATACAGAGAAAGGAGAAAAGTGCAGTACAAGCATCCCTCTGTGTATATATACCCTCTCGTCTTCACAATGCATTAATTAATCAACCCGTTCCACGCTCCATCAAATATTCACAACACGCCTGCTTCTTTTCCAACAAATCTAAACGCATCATTTAAAAAAATAGCAGACTTTTTTTTCTCGTTCCTTTTCCCCCTCCTCAACCACAACATTTCTCTTCCCCGTTCCACCTCCCGTCCACCTTAGAAAAGAAGGGGCAAAGAATTTGAATATTCGTATTTTAACGTTTTTCACTCACTCACGTGAGCTTGTTAAAGGCTTCTCTAAAAAATGTACATAGGCTCACGATGGTGGTGGTGGTGGTGGCAGGGTGATTAATGGTTTTTGAACTATTCTCCTTTTTCACTTTTGAAAAGCGTCTCTAGTAGCCAAACTCTTTCACTTTTTTTCGCTACAACATTTCCTCTTAAAAAAGAGAGAAAGTGGCCATGTACACTTCAAAAAATATATATCTATATACATTCTAGGCCACTTGGTAGCGGCATTATTTGTGGTAGCTTAAAAAAACTTTTTTTCCTCGTGTCTGTTTGCAGAGTGCACACACAGACACAAACTAGTTAAATAGTGAGTAAGCGTGTGCTGTCGCTGATGCACTTATTTTTACTGCAAAGTAAATTTACCTTCCGGAGAAAGCAAAAAAGAGGGAGCGAAAGGGAGGAAGAGAGAAGAGGAGACAGCTGTGCAGCTTTGTGTTTTGTGCTCGTTGCTTCAAAACCAAGTACATTAAATAATCTCCCTAAAACACACACGTTCTCTTTCTCCCCTGCTCCTGTTCCCGTTTTCTTTTTGTAAAAAATGATGTGATGTATGCCACTTGAAATGAAACTAGAGCATGGAGCAAAATAAGGGAACAACTGCTGTGTACTTTACTCTTCTTCTTCTTCTCTCTCTCTCATCTCAAGTGTGTCGAACAAGTTAAGACCCCTCACCTTCTTCTTCTACTTCTTAAAGAAAGTGAAAAAAACACATTCAAAACTAATTTTGAACTCTTTTTTTTCAAGGAACAACTCTCTCTTTCTCAACCGTGAAGCAAGTAATATGGAGAATCTCGTGACACTTTATAAATTCAACTTTTAACTTTTTTTATAAAACGAGCTTCACGATTATTAAGCACACAAAGCCGTATTCTACAACTACTTCATACTTACGTTATATTTGATGATTTCCGACGGGATCATAGGTAAATACATTAAAAATTATTATTGTAGGTTAGTTGGTAGTGCACACGTGTAAGGACATCTTGTTAGTTTACGTGTTCGTGCAGAGCATCGTATCGGAGGGGTAGTTCGGCGTAATCTCTTAAAACTCGTTTAAAGCCAGTTACAAACAAAAGCATGAAGAGATGTGAGAATGTAGATTGTAATAATCTTAACAAAAGTGAAAGTGAGTATATATGCCCAACTCTGACTTTCTCTGGTTTACGTGAAAGTTGTGCTCATAATTATGCTTCTAGCTCTCTCCATTCTTCTGGCACGTCGAGCATCTGGAATGACGTGAACAAACGATAATTATGGAAATTCCCTGTAATAGTAATAATAGGCTAAATAGGTACATACAAATAATATAATATAATTCTTCCAATCTTAATTACTCCACCACACACCACCACCATCCAAATTATATACCTAATAGAAAGGAGCAAGACTTATGATTGCTCATCATCATCATCGCATCGCCAACTTGGAAGGAATATTTTAAGGAAAAGTTTCTACTCTATTTTGTTAAGAGAGAGAGAGAGTAAAGGAGCGACTCAAAATTGAACTTTTCTCTTCATCCAACTTGAGCTCTTACAGTTGGAAAAGACAGGAGAAGGGCACTTTCGGGGTTACTGAATAGCTCACGGCGGCAGCAGCAGCAACGGCGGTGGCTACACAAGATTTATCCGATTTTATCCTTAATGCGCGCATTTAAAACGCACTGTATAATTTTCCATTGTTCTCCCAGTCTTTTCTCTCAACGACCACACCACCACAACTGCCAACTTTTCTCCTGTGAGAGCGTTACGCTATATACACGACTCATACTCGCGCACAGATTTCTGCAATGATTGCAACTTGAACTTTTAATAAAAAGTCGCGGAGCAAAAAGACAAGAGAGCATTCCTCCGCTTCCGCGTCAGCAGAGACACAATATAAATGAGTATTATTATTATTGTCAATTATGTTGAAATGTCACCCTCATTTTCATCTTTGCCTCTGCTCAAAACTGTTCAGTCTCTCTCTCCAGTGGCACATCATCATATATTTTCCACTCTGTATACATTTCTCCAGCAAAGCATGTAAACTGGAAGAAAAAAAGTTTTTTAATGCGCTTTCCCCATCATCTTTCTCATCCTCTTCCTCGTCGTCACTCAAAAGAATGGAGGTTAGTTTCTGTGGTTCTTGATGTTCCATTCTAACGAGCCAGGCGTCACAGCCATAAAATATGCCTTATCATTAGCAGCCGTGTATAATATAAACGCTTGTGCTTGTAAGAAAAAGTTTCTTTGGTTGGTGGAACTGAACTACTACAGTAGTAGTTCTCCCAAAACGCCCGTCAAACAACTTAACTTATGGCATAACATTACCGCGTGCCACAGAAACACTAGCATAATTAATATTATACCACCACCGTACGTGTACGACAGAATGAGAAAGACATTTTGTTCAAAGGGCGAGAGAGAGAGAGAGCACAAGAAAGAAAGGAAGCGGGTAAACATCCCAAAATCCCGTTTGACACCACTCATTCTTAATTTCATGACAATAATTTTCTTGGGACACAAAAAGGTGAATAAAAGATGCATCCACTCGGCTGGAAAGTGAAATATGATTGGATATTGGCTTCTGATTAAACCAACTTTAAGACAACGTGACGCCAAAACAACTGGCTTATGTACACTCTGTCTTTTCTCTTTTGAGACAAAGAGATCGGAATGGAATTTTAGTGGGGAGGGAGGGTAAGTTCCTAATTCCAGGAATCCTAACCAAGCATCTAAATCTCTTTCGTTTTGTTCTACAGTTCTGTAGAGGATTTTTTTGGGGGAAGAACTTGTGGATTAACGATTGTACAAGACAGAGAGAGGAAGTGAATAGAATGAAAGGTGATATTTTAAGGTAATGGGTAATAGAAAAAAAGTAAAATCATTACAGTTTAAATTACTTTTTACAGCAGAGACCCAGAAAAATATTTAAAAAAGAAGGAAGGGGAGCTGAGCTGGCTGAGTAGATGGAAAACTCTTTAAATCCTTTCTTCACTGACGTCTTTTTTCCTCTCTCTGTTCGTTGGTCACATCACTCATTCAAAATAATATTAAGATCTGTCTGCTGTGTAATATAGGCAGAGAGAGAGAGACTCAAAGCAAAAGCATTAAGGCCCAACCACCGCCACCTCCTCCTTCTCCTCCACCTGGCTTTGCTCATTTCCTCCTACTCTGGAGAAAAAGCTTAAGTCAAATAAAATTGAAGTGACTCTAGAAGGATTTTCATTTAGCACCACACGAACACCACCACAACCACTGCGCCTATAAAGTCTTACGAGAAGATGGAACAAGTAAGGAATTTTCTGGCGTCATACTTTTTTTTGGAATGCTCACAAAATACATGCGCCTATATCGACTATATATATAGACATTTAAGACTTTGCTTGTATCACCACCACACATGGTAGATATATAGATGAGAGAGGAAAACCGTCATATTAAGCATGTGTTGTACATTTTGCTGGAAAATATGCACAGAGAAAAGCCGCAAGGATTTTCTTTGCACATGAGTTTTCCTCGAAGAATAAAGAATTCAAGAAAAGGATAACAGCAGCAGCAATAGCAAGTAGTGATGGTGGTGGTGGAGCTGAATTGGTTTTTCGTTTGCAAGATGAGAAGAAGGGAATCAAGCCAAAAAGAGAGAAACTAACCAAAAAAAGGAAGAATTTCATTGTAACAAGTAAAGTCGTAAGAATGGGCAACCACGACAAACGAAATATCGGAAGCCCTCCCGAATGTATAATACATGTCCATATATACATTTTTTCGTATATTCCTGTATGGATGATGGGAAGAATGGAAAAAATATGCAAAAAAACTAGAGCCGCCAAGCGGTTTATCGAAAGTTACCCGTTAATACACAGTCTGCCCCATCAATTAAATATTATCAATATCGTTACATTAATTATCACTGGGTTTATCATTACATTAATTATCACGGGGTTTACATTACATTAATTAAATAATTTAACACGGGATTTAGCATTTTTTATCGTTTAATAGGGGCAGAATTGTTGTTACAATTTTACATAGGGTTTAGTAAGGGTTACATTTGTGTTACGATTTAACAAAGGGTTTAGCAAGGAGTGACAATTTTGTTACGATTTTATATGGGGTTTAGTATGAGATAACATAGGGTTTAGCAGGAGTTACATTTTAACATGGGGTTTAGCAGGTACATTTCCGCCCCCTGCTAAATCCTTGGTTAAAATTTGAGAAGTAATTGTAGATTAGTATTATAAAGAATCAGAGCAAAAGGGGCTCAGCCAGAGAACTCATACAAGAGAGAAAATTTTGGAGGAAGGAATATAGAGATCTAAACTGAGTGAGTGAGGGAGTTGGTGAGTAATGTAATCTACATATGCCGTTATCATACACAGTATTATATTACCACCATCATCACAGAATATACAATGTACATATTATACCTGTAGGTATTATGCATGCATTTTTTTCTCTATTCTCTAGTCGTTTATTGTGTTTTTTCTTCTTTTTCTCTGGAATTTCCCTTATTGGAGAAAGCGGCTTTGCAAGAATAGCCAGTCAGCCACTTGGCATTCTTCTCTCGCTGCAAATTCTCTTTTTTTTTGAAGGATCGCTATATTGTGTCTTGTCTCGTCTGTTTGTCTTCCTCGTTTGTTGGAATGGGAAAGTGTAAAAAAAGGGAAGCATATATAAAATACTCGACGCTGACTACTTTTACGAGATGGTGGATGCTGGTTACTTGGAACTGGAACGTGTACTGTTTTTGTAACAAAGTGCTTCCTCATTTTTACTCTTACTCTCCTCCTCCTCTTCGCTTTACATGCCATACAATAATATGCACAGCGTCTTTGATAATGGGTATTATCATTAACTTTGGGGATATGTGAAACAGGCTGTAATGCATACAAATGAGCATACGAGTGATATTGGGAATTGAGTAGGCAATACAATCTGAATAAAATGGAATGAGAATACAAATTTTGAATGTAGGGCATATAATGTATCGTACCACAATGCTTGCTTCAACAATGAGCTACTCTGAAAATGTCTGTTTGGAATTGGAACTAGAGAAATATATGCTAACGAACTAACTCTGAAAACAAAAAACGGTGAGGCAATTCCTATATATCCGGTTTGCGGAATCAAAATAAATAGGTAATCATACAAAATATGCTTTTACACGCTACATGTAGGATGTAGGTATACTAAAACTCTATAAAATAGGTAGCTAGAAAGTCACCCGGTTTCCGTTCCCGTTTTTCTCTCTCCTGCTACCTTTTCCTTTCCACTTTGCATAAATATTCCCTTCCGTTGTTCCCAGTCCTCTGTACTCTCTCTTTTTCCATTTTTTTCCTGGGTTCGAAAATGGTTTTGCTTTCTGGCGGTTTTTTGAATTTTGACTATAATATGTGGGATATATACAGTCTGTGTGCTTATTAGGTTTTGCCTGTTCACTGGGAAAAACGTCCTTGTCCTCATCTCACCATCATCCTCATGATCCCATCACGATAATAAGCAGCAAAACTACAACTTTACCATTCCCTCCCAAATACAAAAACATGCGAATATCCATGCATTTGCTACATATATATGATTATTATTACATTCCTCGATTTCCTTTACATCCGTAATACCTCCGGATAGACGACACCAAAAGCCAGAAAAGCTTATGCTCACTCACTTTCACTCGTTTTGGCTAATCCACATTCAAATATAGAAGAATGTGTGACTGTATTCGATTCTGTTTCCAGTTGTTGCTGTTTTTTTGGTGGTGTTGGAAAGAAGGACACAATTTTCAGAGAGAGGGTCCTTCAGGGAAAAGAATTCCCAGTATTCTAATCTCATCTCTCGAAACATAAAGTAAACTCATCCACACGCCCCAAGACATTTTTCTCCCAGCACACAGATATCATCCAAATCCTTCTTACAAAAATTTCCTTAATGTTTAATACAAGCTTTATTGTGAAATAGTGTGATGTGAGCATGCACACGTGCACACTCACACAGACATGCCAATAACAAGAGACAATTTCGTTCAATCAAAGCTAATTCATAATTAAAGTGTGTGGCTAATGCTCTACATTGCTGGCGGGGTGATAATGAGAAAAACAGGGTTTTATTCTTAGCCAATTCGGTTGTGCCATTTCGTGAACAACTTTGTACAGTAATTCTTCTTCACACACACACCAAAAACTTCCAATTCTCTCTTTCTCTCAGCTTCCAATCCCATTTTGCCAAATCATCTCTGATGAAACTTGACCAACCACTGCCAAAAGGCATAACAAAAAATGTTGTTTCATCATCCCATGGTGTGTTCTCATCATCAGTTTGGAAACCGAACTCCAACTCTATCCATATATATTTTTTCTCATCTGCTACCCCGAATAATAATTGTATGTGTAGCTACCTACCCAACATCACATCACTGGTCATTTTTTTGCCAGCATGCCATTTGCAACGCAACACGACGACGACAATGGCTGATCCAAGCAGTTTTTTCTCTTCTCCATCTTATTATGATTATACGACGACCACCAATGGAGGAACAGAGTCAGTTGTACTTAATGGGTTTCATTAGAGATGAATCAACAAAATAGCATCATCCTACTCCCCCCGCCATATAATTCTTGGCCCAAGGCTGAAAAACATGTTATCTGGCTCAAATAAAGTAGCCATTTTCATTTTGATGATGATCATGATCCCATCCACGTCTTTCGGGGGAAAAAACAACGGCAATGACA
Organism: Sinella curviseta; assembly: GCA_004115045.4. NCBI lineage: Eukaryota > Metazoa > Arthropoda > Collembola > Entomobryomorpha > Entomobryidae > Sinella > Sinella curviseta. Next base: position 76,022,008 of record CM023199.3, on the reverse strand, counting down.
AGGGATCCTTTTTTTTCGGGATAATGATCATGTTGAGGATATCATAAAACGTACATACTATCACATATGGACAAAAAGCCTCTCTCGCTCTCTTTATGCCCATTTCATACCATTGCCTTGAAGGTCATCCCCATTACCGGAACATGGACATGGAGGGAAAAAACACACATGAATATTTTATTTCACACAGTGAGAGAAAAAGAGCGAGTAGTTTTTTGACAATGGAGAGCCTCCAAAAAAACATTACTGCACACAGTCATAAGCTTTGTTTTTTTACGGCAAAGGAAAAAATGGGAACGGTCACTAGTCACTACTGGAATAACAAATAAAATTGTGAGTGGTTCTTGTAGGTTGATGGAGGATGGATACTTTGCATTAATGAAACCACACACGTCCCTTTTCATAAACATGATCATGGACTTGCAAAGTTCACCAAAAAAAAGTGACCAATGTCATCTTAAACACATCATCAAAGCCAAGAATTTAAAATGTGGGTTGTGTTTGTGGTGTGAGTGGTGATGGAAATGCAATGGACAGGACTAGGACGACCACGAGTTGTTGAAGAAATCATCTCTTTCAGATGAAAGATTTTTTTATATCCATCCAACAGCATGGGGTCATCCATACTAGTTTATAGACTACAATTATGGAGAATAATGAGCACTTTTGCTATAAACGTGGATTTTACAAGAAAAAAAAATTACGGATGGCTCCTTCAAAAAAATGGTTTTATAGTTGAAAAAGCAAAGAGAAAATGTTGCTTCTTCACAATGCTATCCCATGTTATTAACTACCGGAAGCATGAAATGCTTGAAAGGTAGTTATAGCGATTGATCTGTTTGTCTGTCTGTCCGTCTGTCTGTCTGTCTGTCTGTCTGTCTGTCTGTCCGTAAACACTCTAACTCCCCTCCACGCTGACCGATTTGGCTCAAATTTTGCATAGAGGTACCTTTCCCCAAGTGGACGTTCCCTATTGAATTTCAGCCATGTACCTCATCATTGACCGGAAATATGGGGGTCGGCGTCTTTGACCTGGTGGGGATGACCATGTCGTCAAAAATTTTTATTGTTTAAATCGATAGAGGAGTTCAAGACGATCATTTTTTGCCAAGGCACCATGGGTCAAATCGGTCACCTGGCGGTGGGGTGGGCCGTCAAAGTGTGGGTGTCCCCAGTCGTCAAAATTTTTATGGCATAAATCGATCGGGATTATCAATTTGAACCTCAAAAGCGTAGAGTAATGGTCAAATATGTATCCATATTTGCTATTTTTGCATTAATCACTCTTCCGGTAGTTATGTATTAAAGGTTACACCTTACTAGTTATTATTGTTATGAATGCGATATTATGTTGTGGTGATGATGGCGGTGTGTGGTAGTGGAAGGAAGCACTTCTTGCAATAAAGAGCTATTGCTATGTGCTCAATGTCAGAGTGTAGAAAGAGTTACGCCGTACATTTAAGGAGAAAAGGGAAAAAGCCAGTTTGTAATATCGTAAAGTAAAATGTATAATGTAATAGCTTAGTATAGTATAGGAGAAAGTGGTCGTGGTGGTGGTCCTAGTTGTGTTTTTTTTCTCTTCTGTGTGTGTGTGTGCCACTTTTAAGAGGATGACACCCAGTTGAATAATTCATTCGAATCACATAACTACATCCTCTTCTGCTCTCTTCTCTTCACTCTACTTGCCTTTCCACTTTTCAAAGAAAATTCCCTACTGCAGAAAATCCTTGTGTGTAGTCATTCGTTCATTTTGTGTGGTTCGTGTACTTCCATTATTATTATTATGCTGCTTCTCCTCTCCTCCTATTATTTATACCTCTCTCTAGTCTCACTCCGCTTCTTGTAGGCTATCAGAGGAACAGATAAAAGAGCTAGTCTGCCGGAATTTTCTCCTCATTGTCACTTCGTCTTCTTCGTCTTCCTTTTATTAACTACCGGAAGCATGAAATGCTTATATAGGTAGTTATTGCGATTGATCTGTTTGTCTGTCTGTGTGTCTGTGTGTCCGTAAGTCTGTAAACACTGTAACTTTTGTTAACATTGACCGATTTGGTCCAAACTTGGCAAAGCGGTACCCCAGGTCATGAGAAAATTCGGTATTGATTTTGGGCTTCCGGTGGTCAACCCCACGGGTATGGTGGGGGATGAGGTCACCATGCTTCCTTATGGCAAAAAAATGTTATATGCTTATCTGATAGAGAATTTTATGCTGATCATTTTTTGTCACGGCACTATGGGTCAATTTGGCAAACTTTCGGTGGTGGCTCCATTGACCCTCACGGGTCAACAAAGGGTCAAAATATATTATTTCGGAAATTGATAGTAAAATTCAAGATTAGTGTTTGGAAAATTGAACTAAATGTCATATTTCTCAATTTCACATAAATTGTGCTTCCGGTAGTTATTTATTTCGGGTTTACACCCGTCCTCGTTCCACTTGGACAATGGCAGCAAGTAGGCTTTCGAAACATTTACTGAATTTTAAGGGATTGTTCAGCACTGGTGACGAATCTGCAAAAAGCCGCTTATTCTGCTTCATTACAATAAGTAATGTGTGTGTGCTGTTTAATAATGAATGACCCCACTAGTCTTGCCCATACAGAATGAAAGCAAAAGGCATCAACAAAACTTTTGGCTTGTTCTATTCATTTTACTTGAAAGTCATCCGGTTTCCTTTTTAATTCATCTTGCTTTTATATTTATATATATACTCCGATGATGATAATATGCGAATAATATACTGATTCCTTTCTTTACACATTCTTCTCCTTCTTCTTGTAACTCTCTGTATATCTGATGTCGTATTTTCCTGTGACTCTCTCGGCTTGCTTTTTTCAGCAAAGAAAAGAGTTATGACGAAGAATGGTGGAGAAGGGAGAGAAGAAAAGGGAAAATAAGAAAACTATCTCACCACCACCACTCCCTACTGAGAAGTAAAATAAAAACAGTGACTGCATCTGTTTCTGAAGGAAAATAGACGTTTTTAAAAAGTTTCGAGTATTTCGTCGAGAGAGGAATCAGAAGAAGAAGAAAAGGAGCTTTTGTTGTTTTACGTAACGTACACTTATTTCCTGTTTAATTTCAATAGAAGGAAAATAATGCCGGGACAATTTCAAAGGCTTTAACAATTCTATTCACTCAAGAAGAGAGCTCTCTCTTATTCCCGCTCTGATCCTCTTTGACACTTTCACAGATCAAAAAAGTCCGTAAAATAATTAACTTAAAACGCAAGAACAAGGAATGAGGGAGAAGAGCTCAAGCAAACAACATCGCTCAGATATCGTTCGCCCGTTTTTTGTGCCTGTACTTGTAACTACATCCATTACGAAACATTCTTTTTTTCTCACTCTCCCTCTCTCTTTCTTTATTTTTTTAAAGAATGCACTTTTTCCGTTCTTCTTTCCCTTTTGTGCCATTGTAAATAGAAAAGTTATCTATTTCCGGGATGTGAAGGAAGGAAATGTGACATACTGTGCGCACGAGAAATAGAGCGAGCTTGCCGTTTCTTGAGAAAAGGAAACTGGAGCACAAGAGTATAGTCATCGTGGCAGACAAGTAATGTGAATGATTTATCACTTTCAAGAGAGAGGGGAAGAAGAAAAAATTGTTTGTACAAGGCGATCATGTTGATGATGCTGCTGATATTTTTATTACATATATAAATAGCGAGAGGAGTGCAAAGTACGGAATGATAACAGGAAGTGGTCTGTTTCCGTTGTGTTACCTCATGATGCCCACATCAAAATGCGTGTCTGTCTGTCTACATATTATGTGCTCGGTTGTGATTTTCATGGAGCGAAAAAATAAATGAGCATGCCATCTTTTTTCAAAAGATCTTCTCATTGCCCATTGTAACATTTTTATTATTATTTTTATTATTCTTTTGAAAACACTTGACATTCAGGGAAAACAAAAGGCGTATAACGCATATGGAGAAAGAAAATCCACAATGAAAATTGCACTCGCAAGAGCAAAAGTGAGACAATACGGGTCTATGACTATATAATATATTTTGTGTCTTGTCGTGCCGTTTGTTCCCAAAGGGAGCTAAAAAAACTGGCTGGGCAGCCGAGAGAATGAGGAGGAGTGAGTGGAAGAATTAAAGAGGATATCCGACTGTCACGCTTTAGATTTCAACATTCACCACAACTAACCAAAACCCAGCACATCCACATATACACATGTAGCAAGAGCAGTTATCATCATTCTAGTCAACATCATCATCGGCATCGTCAACCGCCACTGAACTATAAAGTTTCGCCCCTTTCTAGTTTCCTCCTTTCCGCAAGGAGTGTGGGAAGGAATGTAAAACGGAACCTAACTCATTACTGATGACATTCTTTTGTGCCCACTTTTAGTGGCACACACACACACACAAGCTGAAATTGTAACCCTTGTTTTTCTTCCTTCCATTCAACACCACTCTCCTCTTGTGTGCGAAAACCCATTGTTTTCCCTGACTCTAATGATAATAGCAAAAGAAATTCCTGCAGAGACCATGTGGGCGATTGAGAGGAGCTTCCCTGAAAATGTAATTAGGTGGGTGGTGGTGGTAGAATTGCTGCTACTGCGGACCATGCTCTACCCTACTCCTATTTTCATACCCTTTCACATTTTCACCGAGTGGCCCTTGGTTTTGGATACAATTCAAAATTATACTCATGATACTATTTACTATACTAGCACCTTTGTCGATGGAAATGTATCGACCTACAAAAAAACAAATTATACTTTCCCTTTGTTTCTTCTTTCTTATTTGTTCAAGTCTCGATGCTAAGAAATTGGAAAAGTCATAATGATGTTATTTTGGCGTTGTGATGAAAATGGAATTAGAAAAAAGTTGTATTGTTTTTCCCGGGAGTAAGCGAGAGAGAGAGTTGAGATAAGATCAAAGAAAGGGCTTCGTTTCTCTCCGCTTCTTCTCATTTTCATGGCGTCGTCGCCCACATGATTTCCCTACCAATAAACCGAGCAAGCTGGCGCATAGCAAAGTGGCGAAGCGATTACTTTTAACAGTGATTACTGATAAATAAGTTTGTCCAGTAATAAACCGACTTGTGACCTCTGGTGATCATGTGGTCCGGCATAACTCGCATTCGAAATGTAAAAACCATTATTACTGTAAAATCGAGTTTCGAAATTTGGGGGCATTGCGATATTCAGATTTATCTCGAAGAGTACTACCATTTTGATACCCCACATCATACGTAGCTTAAAGAAAAGTTTTGAAACTCAAAAAACGGTTATAACGGCGACGTCGTATTTCGAATTTTAACGCCAGTATCATATTCGTCTTTAGCTCGAAGACTGGATGCATTTTGACACCCTACTCACATTTTTAGCCAAAATTCTAAATTTTAAAATCGTCCTGCCGTTAAAACCGTTACAAATTACTTCAAATTATAACTGCCAAATTGATTTTCTCGAAGAGACGAATCGAATGATACCCTACACGGCATATGCTGTTATTATAAATTTTCAAAATTGTAACGGTTTCTAACCGTTACCGTTGACCGATCGGTTTCAAAATCACTAGCAAGTGAGCTTGGGTGACCAGTAATCGATTGCCGAAAACAGAATTTAAAAATTCGAAACCGTTTTCGAGATATCGTCTGGACGGACAGACGGACAGACAGACGGACAGACAGACGGACAGACAGACAGACAGACGGACAGACGGACATCGTGAAATCAATAAGTAGCTTCGCCACTTAATAATAATATAATATACTATACATAGGTAGATTGATAGTAGGTATTCTTTATTATAATTTATTTTAATATACTCTAGTATGATGGTGTAGTGTTTTATATTTTTTGGATGGGGGATAAAGAACTCATCAAAATTGCTATCATGTCCTCCCTTCCCTTTGCTTGGCAAACCAGTTTTTGCCAGCTTTCTTCAAAGCTTTCATTACCGCATAGGTTGAACCATGTACAACCAATGTAAGTACTCCTTTTTGCCAATTAGCAACAACTGTAGTTGTATGCCAATACTCTCATTTCGAAGAATAAACAAAGGAGCTGGTGTCTGGTGTGGTCTGGTTACGTAGTACAAATCCCAGTAATATTTTATATAACAATTATTAGGACCATATGAGTTACACATTTCTGGAAATTTTGCTCTATGCCATCATCATAACAAGGTCCAGAAAAGACAAAAGGATGATGAAACTCAATAGGCAGTTTTTGTACCAACTTTATAATGAAGTACGTGGGTGGCATTCAAAAATACTGTGTGCACGCTTATTATTCCCATTTCCAAAAGTATAATTTCCATTTAGTTTGTATTATATAACGTTATGTTTTTAATTTCGTCCAAAGTACTAGAACATAAAGGTGCATAATTTTTTTGCAAAGGGTATTCCTTTTCACTTTTGCAGTGCCCTTTCACCGTCACCACACTTTCATTATCATGGATCACAGCACACGGCACCCATAACAAGTATCCATTTCCTCTTCAGTCTCCTCATCTGCTTGTTTTCATGTGCCCTCATGACATGAGGATGATGATGCTGCTTGCGAAAAAAAGGAAGGATTACCTCACTTCCAGTTTGACGCCTGGGAGTACTTCAACTTCATATTATTATACACACTTGCCCTGTTGTTGACTCAACTCCTACTACATTTTCTCTTCTCTCTGCACAACAAGCAAAGTAAAATGGCAAGTGTCAGCAGCAGACTCACTGCTGCTGCTGCTGCAACTTTCCAGACAATCCACACTATCCGTGTGTGTCTGTGTATGTCTGTGTAGAGAAAAAGTAGAACCACAATTTCTCTTTTCTGAAAATAAAAACAAGACAAGGGAAACGAATAAGATTTCCCCTTCTTGTTTTATAGTGATTTTTGTTCCTTTTCACCACAACGCGCAAATATGCCATGCTATATAGTAGCCAAGGATGAGCCTGTGACTAGTGGTATTCTTGCGCTATGTTATACCCAGAAGCAGACCAAAAAGCCCATAGACTACTACTGCTTTCTATTGCATCTTCTTCCCAGGAAGAAGAGATTGAGGTTGAGGTTACTCATCCAGAAAAAAATAAAATGGTTGTTGGCCAGAAGAGAATATAAAAAGGGCTTAGCATTCTCCAGAGGATCATGGATTCTCCTTCTTCTTGGCACATTTTCCTCCTCAAAACAAGAAAACAACAACACAGTTATTTTCCCAGAGAAAAACAGAACAAGGGAGAAAAATAAAATAAAAATGCTAAGCTAATGTAATGCCAGGGAGCAGTACGGTGGAAAGGAGAAGAGGAGAACAAAACTTATGGGCAGACTGAGAGTCTCCAGTCTCCACACTCTAGAGTTCCTTCCATATAATATGCAGTACACATCTAGTGAGTTTTGTGGAGAAAGCAAGAGAAAAGTCAAAAGCTTGTATTATTATTTTTTCTTGTGGTGGTGGTGGCAGTGGTCCATATTTCCAAAATAGCGCCATTTCGCCTGATGGCGTTCCTCTGATCTTGTCTTCCACCCAGAAAAAAATGGTGGAAAATCCAGAGAAAATGTAATCCTATCTTAATAACACAAAATGAGGGAAAGTGTGTGCTTTTGTTGTGTGTGTATGTGTTCACGTCAGAAGGATAAATAGAATGAAAGTGTGCATTTTTTATTTCTTTTATTTCCTTTTCTCCCAGGTTTCCATTCCATCTCTCTCTCCCCGCATTGTTTTTTACGTCGTGATTGGGCGGAAGGGAAGAAGAAGTGAAAATGAAATTTGTTCTTTTTGCTGATGGTCCCACAGTGTTATAGGGGATGCTGTTACTTAAGCAAATCTAATAATAAATATGGACACACACACTCACACTCATTCCATTTATCTAGAGCGTATATACCTGTGAGTAATCCGACCAAGATTTTTTCTTGCCGTGGGATAGATAACATTTATGAGATAAGATCAACTCAATTTAATTGTATTAAACCTTATAGTTACTTTTCAGGGAAAAGGGCAAAAAAATTAATTTACTTTTTACGCCTACTCTCTGGATTATATTTAAAGCTGCCTTTTAAAAGATTGAATTTTACGAGGTGGGCGGAATCGTGTTAGAATGATGAGGTGGTATTTAGAAAGCAGATTACTTTCCACGGAGATGTTTAATATATATTTTTTAAACTGAGCATCAATTGCTAACTACAATACCAAGTGTATATGTAATGTCAGTAAGAAAAAAATTGTAATGTAACAAGTTGACCCAAAGCACAATCTTCTGTACTTGCCTAACAAAAACAGCTGCGGCCTTGGCGTGTAACTTTTTTTTACTGACTTGATGCCAACATGATGATACTTTTTTACGTAACTACTTAATAATGCCTTTTCTTTGTGACCCGCAACATCATGCAACTATTCTTACTGTCCATCCAACCAAGTCAAAGCCATCTGTCGAGTCTGCGGATTAAATTACTTTCTCTTTCGTGGACTACTAAAGATACTTTTCTTTCTCAAGTGAAATTATTAACTGGAATATTGTAACTTGTACAATTTCGGTAAATCTGGAAATTCAAGATTTTTGAGTTTCCGTTTCCCTTAATTTTGCATAATATCCAATATTGTTCATTAGCCTTACATTGTGTGCTCGTTTGAAGCGCAAGCTATACTGCATTGTGCTTTCTCTCTACTATGCTTTCCGATAACAATGTGCATAAAAAAGGAAGGAAAAAAAACTTTTGCCAAAAAAGGATACAATTTTTTTTTCTTGGCAGAGAAACGAAAGTAAGGCGATAACACTGCTTGTGCTGATGTTACTTGTACATGTGTATGGTATAATAGCACTAGTGACATGTTTAAATCCCTTGCTTGCTTTCGGCAGAGAGAAGAAGAGACACGACGACAAAAGGCTGTAAAAATGAAAAAATGCTCGTTTTTATCGTATCATCATCTTCTCCTCCACTTTCTCCTTTTCTCAATTTCCATTCAGCCTCTCTCTCTCCTTCAGTCTAAGTCTATATGCTCAACTTTATTTTCACAATTTTCTTTTCTTTCTTTTTCTTTCTTTCTTCTTCTCTTACCCAACATAAACATTTTCCAGTGGACTAGAGGCAAAAAACTGGAATGATGATAGCAGGAGGAGAAAGTAGTAAAAATATTCTCTTGTGCACGCCATATGTTTAGCCTAATTTGATTTGGACGTTGGGGATTAGGATATCATAGTGGAGGCATAATAGCAATAATAACTTTTCTTGCTTTTTTATGCCTCTTCTTCTTCTTCTGCTGCTGTTGTGCGGATGCTCTGCTCTCATGTATTTTTTGGGGAAGGGTGAGACAGACGGAGGAAGAAAGAGAAGCAAAATATTGTATTCTTAACATCAGTAGTCTTAATACTTTTCAGGAAAATGAAGCCTGATCTATATATTGTATTAGAATTACTCTAGTAAGCATATATACATATGTCTATTCTTATTGTTATTTTTGTGAAAGAGAAACCCTTTCTCGTCTTATTTCTACTTTTTTCTTCCCCTTTCAATTCAATACTTTCTCCTTTAACTCTTGATTTCTCCTTTTTTTTCTCGGAAAAGGAAATAAATAGGAAACTTTTTTTTAGTTATTTTATATATATTTTTTGCACCATTTGGGCTTCATAATGCAAAAAGCAGCAGCCGAGGATAAAAAAAATGAATAACGAGAAAGGTGTAAAACCTTTAGAGACAACTACCGAATACACGTTGCATCAAACGAAGCAATGTTTAAAAAAAATATTGTTAATGATGTGCGTAATATGATACGAATACATATTTCTTCAAACTGTCAACTGTGGACTTGTGTTGTGTGGTGATGATGAGATATATTGTCATAAATCACTGTATCGTTCGACGACGTTCATTGAATTCTCCGTCATCGAAAAACCCTGTACACCAAGTTTCAGCCCGATATCGCTCTTCTGAATACAATTGACCTCACACGGACCGTCCGAATATAACGGCCGTTTAAACGGTAACGATTTCGAATTTTCAAAATCTGACACCAGATTCGTGTTCCTTGTCAAAAATGGAACCTAAATCATGTGCCATGTGCCATTTAAATGACACCATATGCCATCAAGCATATGGTGTCATTTAAAAATTTTGAAGTTGTAACGGTTTCTAACGGTAAACGTTGACCGATTTGGCTGATTAACGAACTTGACCTTACTTTTTTGCCATAGAATAGGTATGCCAAGTTTCATCAAAATCGGTCGAGTAGTTTTTGAATTATCGTGTCCACAGACACACACACACACACACACACTAACACACAGACAGGATGATCGAATCAATAACTACCTAATATACTTTTACAAAGTATTCGGTAGTTAACAATGACATCATATACAATACATGGGCACACGATTCACAACATTTTCGTCGTAATGATCCAGCTTGAGTGCTATATGCATATGTAACCCATAAAAAAATGACATGACTTTTTTTTACCATTTCCTTAACTTCCACTACTGGTTATTCACACTGTTGCAAATAATGACTTTTTTTCCTTTTGTTCTCCGAACACTGTACCGCAATTCAAGTGCTCCTCTAATGCCTTTTTATGATTTCTTCTCTCTTTTTTTATCTCCCTGATGGTGAGTTCCATTTATTGTTGCAGAGGAAGTGGGATATATTTTTTTTAGATAATTTTATTTTCTAGACATGGTCACATGAAACCTGTTTCGCACAAAATATACTGCTCTGATTTGATGCAGAGTGACGTGACGTGGAGTGTGGATGACACCCTTATTAACCTCGCCATAATAAGCACCATTCTTAGGTCCCTCGCCTTTTTGGTTTCATGAAAAAGTGCAGAAGGCAAGAAGTGTGTTAAATAAGAGATAACACAGATGGTATGGACTCTGCTGATGATGATATGAGAAGATACCCAAAGGGAAATACGTCCAGAAGGAAATTCCAGTGACATATTATGGCTTTGGTTGGCGGCGGTGATAGCCGCACACAGTGATGAAGAAGAAAAAAAAGTAGACCATCAACGGATGAAGATGACCAGTGCAAAAAAAAAGTAAATCTTGACGATAACAACTTTTATGCCAACAGCAGCAGTACATGCATTCATGAGGACGAGGACGCGAGGAATACATTTATTGCGAGAGAAAGTATAAAAAAAGTCCGTTGACAGGAGAGCGGTGCTGGTTGGTGGCTACACAGTGGTGGTTTCTTGTTCGGTATCTGTCCAGTGTAATTGGTACCCTCGAACGTGGCCCTCTGCCACTGACTTGACTTTTTCTTATTTTTTTTGACGAGCACGAGAAAGAAAAGCAGAGAGAAAGTGAAAGGCTTTTTTATTGTATATTTTTCTAGCTGTGCTCATCTCATCTCTCTCTCTCTTTGAGACTATTTTTTCCCTCTCGCTGGATAGACAAGACAGTGACCTGACAAGACAAGTAAAACTGTTACGAAGAAAGAAAGAAGAAGAAAATCAGAGAGAAAGTAAAAGAAAGAATAAATTCGTGATCTTCGTATTACTCACGATCTATCAACCCTTCCACTCGGAGAACAAGCAGAAGAGGACGACGACGACGTCGACGACGAAGCAAAAAGAAGGCAAAAAGAATGAGAGAGATTTTCTCTGTTCTTTCTGTCCGTGAAAAGTCCCCAGTGGATTTTATATCCTTTATTCCATCCATTTTTTCGTCTTCTTTTTTTGAGGAGAAAAAAATATAACGAGAGGCGAGAGAGAAAAATGCTGGTTCATCTTCTCTCTGCTGATGCTGTATGGGGGATCACATCGGAGAAAAAACAGAAAGTCGATCAAGGAGAGTGTGGTTTTTTAGAACGTAGAGTAGTAGATGCTGTCGCTATTACTATATGCCCTTTTTTATGATTTTCCTGTCACGTTTCTCTCTTTGTTCTGCAGAGACATGCCCTTTTGTCATCATGATCATTATCTGCCTGAAAGGAGGCAGATGGCATGGATGATGATTTGAGACACGACTTGATGCTCACGACACAACGTGACAAGTGCGAGAACATTTACAATCAACCTATTGACTATGGCGTGAAAAAAGGATTAGTTTCTCTTTGATGATAAGATAACTTTATATACGAAAGGCTAAAGCCAGGCGACAAGAAGGGGGAGGGTGAGTGCGAGAAAGCAAATTATTTCAGTGGTGACGAGACAACGCTGCTGTTGTTGTTGTTTAAGGAGAAAAGAGAAAAAGCTCTGAGATTTAATTTGATTTGATTACCGATAGTGGTGAGAACTGTTGTGGCGTATATTAAGGCTCCAGCAAATTTCCACTGCGAACTGCCAGCTTTTTGTGGCACAGATTTGAGAATTACCATCTCCAGCATACTATAGTCGTCACGGGATACGTTGTAGCGCAACCTGACCACTTGTTCCAAATCTGCAAAGGAAAAACACAGAAAAATTGTTACGTCAGTAGTACTCTCACAATCACAATTATCATTAATAATTATGCAAACAGTATCATTAGCAACACAATCAAACCCCGAATTATACATCACCGTCGTGATTATCTGTTATCACACATCGCGTCATGCTACCGGTTACGTATTTTTCGTCAGAATTTCAAATCCGATCATGACAGAATCGTACATCTTATCATCATCCTGCAACAACAGATATCCTTATCATCTATAGCTTCGCCTCTAACGAACTAATTTTCTTCGCTGAACGCAAATAAATACCTACCATGTAGCATTATTGTGTGCAACCAAATGCAACCCCCGAAAAATTAGGTGGAAGGAAAGGAGACAAATAAAACAAAAATAGCACATGCGGCCGTTGTTTGTGATAATGCGAGCAGATCTGAGAACATGAACACAATCACGTCATGTTGTAGTAGATAGCACATAGAACGCAGCAGCACAAGCAGCGATGACGATAAAAAAAGGAAATGAAAAAGGCGACGAACAAGAGAAAATGGTATTGGATTTTGGAATAATGGTTTCCTTCCCGCCCGTGTGTTTTTTGGAGGCAAGGGGAAAAAAGGGAAGTATTGTACGAAGTCGTATTGTTTATCCAATTTTCTGGTGAAAACACCAATTAAATCTCTGAGCAAATAATATAGCAGAGAGCAGAGTAGTAGTAGTAGTGAGTAGATTGTGTTACTGTTATTATCATTGTTGTGTTGTTGATTTTGTTGATGTGATGTGGTCGTTTACAGAGAGAGAAATGGGAATCGATATTGATATAACTTGGTAAATGGTAATTTTCGCCCGTGTCTTTCCCATCCGGCCTACTGACTACTTGCTGGCTGTACATTCAGCAGACACACACATAATACATGCATATATAGTCTGGGATCTGTTTTTTGGCGAGATTTCACAAAACGTTATCGTTCCCATTTTCCATACAAGCCAATTAAATCAGGACAAGTAACTGTCTCTTTTCTCTCCTCTTGTTGTGCTTTTCTTCCTTTCTTTCTCTCTCCGTCCATGTTACTCTGTTCATAATAAATTATACGCGTGACAATTTGAGTCAGAAAAAAAGCAGAGAGACATAAGTACAGTATAAAAGCAGTAGTCGCCGACACTGGCAGCATCTCGTTAAAATCAGCAAATATTACTTTCATGCAAATAATGCAAACAAAAAAACAACTGTAGCAGTATTTCTGGAAGATACACGAGAATAATAACATGTTAGGTTTGAGAAAGAGAGAAATAATAAAAAAATGTTTATTCATTCCGACATTTCACTCAAAACTAGTAAAACATATTGAAAGAAACATGTTGCAACAGCAGCAGCGTCATGCGTTTCACGATGCCACTTTTGTTTAAAACATTTTTTATTTATTTTTCAAGCAAGGACAAGAAAATTGTGAGTAAAGTCATCAGTATACATGCAAGCTTGTCGTCGTAAATAAATATTTAATTTTTCATGCTTCCCTTTCACAACATCTCCAACTTCATCTTACTCAAAAAAAAATCAGTATATATACCAGACATGCACTTTCCACTGATATCATCGCACCTTATTTCAGAGACATTTTGTTTTACACATTTTCGTACAAAAAGCTCATAAAATATGCATATTTTCTAGAAATCCGCACTACCACACTCGCACTCTCTCACAACTTATGAATATTACTATTATCTTTTTGCTCACCGCTTCGACTACTACTACGCGTTTTCTCTCTAGATTTTTTTTTCTCTTCTTCTTGACACTCTGTGATTCATACTGGTGTAGGTACACATAATATCATGTCATATATTATAAGTAATGATAACTCGAGAGAATTTGCATATTTATCATAATCATCAACAATCCACGCATGTAAGCCAGCCACAGAGCGAAAGCATATCAAGCAAACAGCCATGAACATTTTATTACCAGCATAGCAGCAGCAGAGCTGTACAAGTGAAAGCACAAAATTCCCGTCTTGTCTGTCTGCAGCTCGACAACTCGACTAGAATTTCAATTAAGGAGCAACAACGCATGCATGCATGCCTGCATACCCATATATTACAGTGCAGAAAGAGGATAACAAGACACCTTGATGCTCTCTCCTTTCTCCCTTAAGTCTTTTCTCTCTCTCTCTCTCTCCCTCTTTGGTCTGCTGTAAGGTGGTGTTGTAATTCACCGGAAGGCCTGTTGTAAACAGCGTGTAAAACATTGCCATCTGCATTTCTTCTTGGATCTCGCTCTCCACACACACAGAAAGAGAGAGGAGAGAATTCGCAGAGGCAGATTTCCTTTTCATCAGCAAAAGCAAGTGATATCATGCTGCTGCTCCTGATGAAAATCCATCTCAATCTAATGATGATGAAGATGATGATGATGATATGGCAAAGTAAGTACTCTGTCTTGTGTAACGAAACGGAAATCTGATGATGAGGATGCTACACAAAACTACCACACACACTACTTGGATGATGATGAACAAGGCTTTTTGTGCAAAGGTAGCAGCAGCGACGGCGGCGGCACTGCAGTCATCATAAATGCTGCGGAATTAATATACATTTCGTACAAGGTTTTATTTATGTACATTACTTATGTCTTGATATACTATTAGTTACTACACACACCGGCCGTTTTTTGATGACGCTGTTGTTGTTGATGATGAAAGAGAAAAGGAATGAGAAGAAAGACGACTTTCTTTTGAGTGCTCCACTGTTTCATGATTAGAATTTTACAACGTTTGCAGGAATGAGGTGTGTGTGGGATGCTCTGTAAAAAAAGTACTTGCTATTACTAAACCGTTGTTATATGAATAGGGATGGAAAAAGAAGGGAGTGAGAGAGAGAGAGATAGAGAAAAGCTTATTTTCTTCTTCATATATAAATCCTTTCAATTTCCTCGCTGACTTTGCCCCCTATTCCGAAGGTCTGGAGGCAGTTTAAATGACGCAATGGAAAGGAAGAAAGGCGTTGTCATCAGAATGGGAGTCGAGTGAAAGCTAAAGCTTAATTCTCTGTGCCCGTGCCCTTTTTAACAGTATCCCTTCCTGTCTTTACAAATTTAAAGGAATGGTGGTCTTATTGCGACTGATGCAGAGTGACACTCGCGCCATTTCCGCAACATTTGTTACAGTTCCATATACACATCGTGTGTGTGTGTCGCTGCCATTTGCAACAGCAGGGGCAAGGGAAAGCAAAGTTTAAAAAAAGTGGATGGTTGAGATGTGCGCGGCTATAACTGGAGAGCTTTTGGCGTGCCTTTCCCTGTAATTTTCCAGATGATGCTGATGACGGCGTCGTCGTCGACGACGACATGTAGGAGGAGGTAAATTCATGGGAATCCCCAGAAGCGCTTTAAAGCGTGACTGACTATATCTACGTGTTATGAGATGGAGGGTTGTGTGTGTGTAGAGGGAAACGGAAGATAAAAGACAGATGTGGATTCTCCGAGCGTTGAATACAGAACGCCGGCCTTTTGTACAGTTTTTGGGGAGCAAAAGAAAGGATACAATTTTAAAGCTTTTTCATGTTCTTGAAGGGAAAATTATAGGGAAAAGTAAGAGAGAAGAACTGTATGGTAGGTATATTGCATATATCGTGGTATTCATCATATGAGCGTCATTTTATGCTTTTCTTCGTCTTCTTTTGCAAAAGCTAGAGTATTTGATCGAATGAAAGCACCCGGAGCAATTTCGCTTTTCGCAGAAAAGCAGAACGGTTAAGGGAGAGATGTAGCAGCAGTTGTTATAGCGGATGTACAACAGCAAGTTGCAATCAGTGAGTCGTGATAGATGAAGAAAAAGGATGAGAAAATGATGATCACAAAACAGGAGAGAAACTGGAGATGAGTAAAAGAGATGGGTTCAAGTATTATAGATGGGAACAAAGATTTACAATATAGCACTACTCGACATAAGTGCTTATCTGCGATGGTGAACAAGATGATGAGCTTGTCAAAAGGGTGAGACAAAAGGATATTTATGCTTGAATGCGACCCGCATTGCTCTGCTCCAGCTCAAGTTTCTCATAAGCTTCAAATTCTTCACGGGCGCTCATTTTATGACATTGCCATCCATACAGCGTACAAAACGTGTTTCAACGGAAAGCTAAAATGTCCAACAGAATAGAAAATAATGAAAATGGGGATAAGTATGGGATATCATATCATCCAATATATAGGGATACGCAATAAAGATGTCAAATGTTAATAGCAAATACTATTTCGGGAACGATTTTACAACCAGCTTTTTCGACATTACAGAATATTTGAGCCTTCTATGGAAAGGTGGGGCCATTTTTAGAACTGAGCAAAAGGTAGCACGATAGCTTTGTGATAAAAAGTTGGAGAATAAGCAACAGCAGGGCTCTGATAATGACGATAATAATCAAGTGATGACGTGACAGGAAGTGAAGGAGGAAGCCCATTCTGTGCAGCTCTACTTTCATTACAAGAACGCGGCGAAGGCAGGCTCTTGCCGTGAATAATGGCACGAGAAGCAAGTATGCCGAGTATTTATAGCCTGCACACACAAATGATAAAATATTTCTTGTGGACGACCCCTTATGGCGGCTCTGCATCATTCTGCTGCTGTTGTGCTGCAAAGAAAGGTGGCGCTACAGATAGCACAGCGATGAGATCATCATGGCATCATGGCCATTAGCGCAAAAAGCTCATTGCCTTCTCACATTTAAAGATATAATATATAAGAAGAAGTTTTAAGACGATGCCGAAAAACTTTCACTTGACTCGCTCCCTATCTTTCTCTCCCTCTCTCTCTCTCTCTCTCTCTATTCTTCTGCCTTGTCTCGTCTTAAATGAGTAGAATGATAAAATCTTGTCATGAAATTGTCTAACGAGAAGGAAGTATCAAAAGCTCATTTCCAAGAGAAGAGGACTTGTGTGTGTGTCTGCGTCTTTGTTGATCATTTGTGAAGTAAAATGAAGTCGACTTTTGGAAAAGAGAAAATTGAGAGTAGTGAATTGTACGTCAAAGCTCATCCTGTATGTGTGTCCATGCTTGACTTGCTCAGCAGTTGGCTTGGCTGGCAAAGGAGGAGCCTGCTACCAGCAGCACCAGACCTGTAATTTACGTCAATCGAAAGGGAAAGATAATGACTTTGTTACTCCTGCTGTTCTGCCTCTGTACTACTTTATGTACAGAGTACCCTCATCATTATCATCATCATCATCATGATAATGATGCTTGTAGCTAGGAAAGCAGACCATACACTCTGAAAGTTGAACAGCGGAACTACAACCATACTGTCTAGATTGCAGTTTTATTGTGTGCGCCACTGCTCTCCTCACCGTTTCTCGAAGGAAGATATTTTCTCGAGTAGAGAGAAGTGTGCATGGTAGGTGGTCATTTTCCCTTTTCCTGCCTCCATTTTCTCCTAAAATAAATAAAAGGAGCAGAGAAATGGAAAGAGAGGGAGAGAGAGAGAAAGCAAGAAAACTTGCATGGAAATGGTGGGGTCAATCTGACGGTAATTTTGTCTAGTGCCCGCTTTCCCTCTTACATAAATCTATAGAGTCCAGACATATAAATGGATATACGTCTCTATATACAATGTGCTGCTAATAATTAATTTTGCCCAAAACAACTCAGCCGATATGGTAGAGCACATAAGAGTCGGATACAAGCTCGTGTAAATTTTTAACGCAAATACAAATTATTATTAATTGTCATTAATACTTGATATCATAAATTCTCAAAACAAACATGCCGTTATCCATGAAACATTCTCGTACGTCGTTCGTATTTGAACTTGTCATTAAAGTTAATTAACGTGGAAAGGGGTAGCTGTCAGCAGACAGAAATGTATGGAATACAAAATACGTATCATGTCCATCTCAACTGAGCCCTTATATGAAAGGAAAGTAGTCGAGAGAAAAAAAAAACTGTTTATCAAATGAAATTCCAGAGAAGGGAGACTGACAAACAAACAGACCCTCCCAGTTGAACAGTTGACAGTTTAGAAAATTAAATGATCTGTTGAAAGTTTACTACTCGACTCTTGCAAAAAATATATAAAGGACAATATACAAAATTCATCGAGACTTGAAAAGATGCTCTCTTTTAATTAGATTTTTTTTGAAGGATTACTACACATCCAACAGCATATAAGTATGTATGAGCCATACACTATTTTAGTATCCATTCATTATCATTTGCTTTGGCATGTCTTTTTGAAGTGACTATGAATTTCGAAATAAGTACGAGTTACTCAATGACACGTCAAGAGTTATACACACGCACCGAAGCGATGATTAAATGAACATTTACAAACGTGGGATTTTCCATTTCCACCGAATTTCCTTTTTCTTGTTTGCACAGCATCATATATTAATCTTCCCATACAGATACGAGCTAATTGCATAAAGCACAATAATATTCTTGTACAAATAATAGTGAAAACGCTAATGAATAAAATTTTGCGAAATCCAGAATATAATTAACGACTACATATTTTGCAACGTTTGTAAGAGTGGAAAATGACTACGCACACATATATCCTTGAACAAAATTTCATTTCGTAGCACACCAGCAGCAGCATCATCAACATCATCATCGTCATGATCGGGAAACGCAAGTCTCAAGTGTCAAGCAGCTTCATATTTCATCATAATAAATAATATTATTAGGAAGACATGTTTTTGTAGATATACAAATACATATATATACGAACGAAATACAAAGAGAAGTTGTTAGCGAGAGGCAAAAGCATATTATTGCACACACACACATAAATACAGTTAGTCACTTCCATCTCATCTCACTCTCACGAAATGCTGGAAAATTTCCACTGGAATGGAAACTCATTTATTTATTTATTATTCCTTAACGAGATATGTACGTTCTCAGAGTTTCTCTGCTTGCTCCACTTTTCTCCACACAACTTGTGTTATTATTCTATATAGGAATAACAATAATAATTACTATTATTACCCAAGGTGAGATTCCTAATTGGATTTTCTACAATGTACTTTACTTACTTACATGCTCGCATTCAATTATTAATATAAGTAGCAAATGCATGTTTTCATATTTCAAGTTGCAGGAGCAGTAGTACTAAATAATTTTGCTGGTTGGTTGGTGTGGATAAAAATAGAACAAAAATTTTCTACCCTCTGTGAGCATACCAGCAAGAGCGAGAGAAATGATCTCCTATGACAGACAGTTATGTGTTGACTTAATCCACTTTAAACAATGCATTTTTTATGGTTAATTCGACAAAGTAGTTCGTTTGCCACAATTTATAGATATTTTTTATCTAGAAGGGCACAAAATTTATATAGAAATTTGTGGTCATATTTTTATTCTGTTTACTACTACGTATATTAGTTGCCAGTGAAAATGGTATGGTGGGCCATATTCATCCATTTAAGTCTCATTGAGAGAGTGATAAATCCACCTTGGGACATAAATTAGATATTAAGTAAACACTTTATGGATGTGAATTGTGCCACTGCTGCAAACACAAACACACACATATATCCTATTACCACTCTTTGAGATCCACTCCGTTATATTATTTTTTGGTAGTGTCTTCAAAAACGAATGCTTTCTCTCGCTCGACAGTGAAAAGTTGTAGTTAAACGGAGTAAATGGGCTGCTGTGGATATGACGCTTAATGAATATATATTGCTGCACGTGTATATAGGCATATAGGCATATATTATTATGTAATTCATGTGTGTTCTCACTTTTTTCTCTACTCTCACCTGCTTGATACCTATATAATGAAGCATCAATTTCGCAATGCTACACGGTATAGTGTAGCAGCATATAGTGCTGCCGCTTTTATCGGACAGACCGTAAATAAGCCAGTGAATTGTGGTTTCTTTACAGCATTTTTTTGGGAGGAATGCGTCTCTCTCTATAACACGCCATTTTTTATACTCAAGTCATAGAGACATGAGCATATAGTTCACAGTTATTGCTCCCTGGACATGCTATTTACCTGGAAAACAGAAATAAAATTCCTAGTGAGGAAATACTAGCAGAGTAGCAGCAACAAAATGTAATGCATTCCACCTGCAGAGCATATCCGGTAATAAAGCATGATTTGGAATTTTGCAACATGTTGTTGATGTTCAGACCTACAAAAATCCACTTTTCTCCACTGCTGAGGTGGAAACGGTACGAAAATACTCTGCTACTGCTGCTGTTGTGCAATATCATCCCATTACCCTAACAGTTACAATGACGGTGAACAAATAGAAATTAAATGGTCCGTGCTGATGACCTGTTTACATTACTTTCTTCTTATTAGACGTAAGTAGAAAGGACGTGATTAGATATAATATGTATGAATAATATAAGGTACGCTATCGTAGGTACGTATAAGAACAGCAAGATGCAGCAAACGAGAAAAAATGATGAGAGGAGAAAAAAATAGAGAAAGTTTATAGCTGACGATGAGCATATCCACTTATCTTTATCACAATAACGATTACAACGACCACTACTACGCTAAAAATAGATGCAACAATGGCATCACACAGCCTAATATCAATTTAGGATAAAAAGACTAAATAGAGGACATACATAGTATCAAGTTCTTTTCTGGACACATTATGAGAGCAGGAGAAAGTGTTTTTCTCTTCTTCTTTTCCCCTTTCTCCAGCTAATGCTAATAATAAGAAAATAACACTGCTCACAAGTGGAAGCCGTAGTGGCAGTTGTCGTTAAAAGTTGCAAAGGAAGACGAGAGAAAATTGAAGTGAGTGACTTTCCAATTCAATTATTCACGTCTTCTTGGCTAAATTGCTTGCGAGTTACTCGTTTTCTCCCTCGCCATGTCCCTCTCCCTAGTCAAGCTATTTTCGGAGTGGAGAAGAGAGAAGGCGAAAAAACTGTAATGTGCTCTTGGCACGAAGACTTTCACGTTTGTACATATACGCAAGTCGGGTCAAAAGGAAAAAAAAGTGCATCATCATCACCATCATCAAACCTATTTATGTTTTCAGTCAGACAGACTGACCAAATTTTTCCCTTTGCCAAACAGGTCAACTTTGCCCCTGCCAGCTTTATCCCAATTATCTGGCTGTTGGCTTAAAAATCTAATTAAAAATTAAATGTGTTCCAAATCCTCCCTTGTTAAATGTCTGATGCAAAAAATAAATACATAAAATAACGTAAATTCCTAAACAGGTTCGAGCGGTCAAATGAAAGGAAGTATAATACCCCGTGCATTTAAATTTTTAAATGGATTTGCTAAAATTGTTTGGTAGTACTTCAAGCAACTTATGATATTAAATACTTTTAAAATCCAAGTTCTAAGAATGGTGATCATTTGTACTAACGATCAGATTTCTGGGAATCGGGATAAATACGAATAGGATATGAAGGATTAAGTTTAGTACCTAGTAAACACAAATGATTGTGTGGAAGGAATTATGATGTATTTTTAGAAATGCGCTCATCCTACTGAAAGGCCTATCTGCGACTTATCATCTTACCATTTATCATTATTTAAACGGATTTAAATGAATGCCTCTATTATTCTCAGATTTTGTCCATACATAAATCCATTCATCTGCCCATGAGAAGTTTTACGCAAATCGGATTACCATCACGTTACCGCATGCATATACATAATACAACCATCCAACTTGTCAACAGTATTAGATAACTCTTATGAGTTACATAAACTGCTACTTCATACGGGAAACAACAATGAAATGAGAGTTCCACCATCGTCTACCACCACCCGCATAATTAAGGGTGTGCAATTCTATAATGAGATTAAGTAGGTATTACTATTATTGGTAAATGTATGATATAAAATGCACTTTAAATAAAAAGCTCATTTATACATTTCCAATGCAATAAAATCGAATTTTCAAAATAGTTTCAAAAATGGAGACGCCATGAGTTTCAGCAAGAGCAAAGTTGAAAGATTTCCATCTTCTAATGGAGGCAGTACAAATAATGATGCGAATGCCGATGGCCCTTCCAGTAACACTCCAAATGATAGACACAATAATACCGGCTATTTTCGAAGCTTTCAAAATTTATTTTCTCGGGGGAGCGCTTCTACTGCCAATAATAATCAAAATACGGGTCAGAAATCAGAAAATCTTACAGGAGTGATAGCAAATGGGGAAGTCAACGAAGCGGAAGTCATGGCCTCTGTCAAGCAGCCAACATTGGAAGAAGCTGCTGCTGCACAAATGAAACAATTAGATGATGATGCCACCGACCTAGGGGGTGAAGGTGATCCAGTCGCAACAGAGCCCAGTTCCAAAGAACTTCCGACCTTTTTGTCACAGAATACCCCAATCACAGAGGACGTTAAACAGCTTGATGACGCTAATCCCAAAATTAAAGAAGCAATTTACTGTTCCTGTCGTAAACCTGATGATGGCCACCCAATGATCAAATGCAACACATGCAAAGAATGGTTTCATGGAAGCTGCGTCAACTTATCGTACTCCCAGACAGCTCGTCTAGGAAGGTCAAAGAAGACTCCATGGTTTTGTCCAGGATGCCTACCGAAGTTACCACATACCAAAAGAAACCCACGGCCCTCAACTATCTCTACTTTACCTGCTGACGACACAATAATGACACAGGATGATTCCACTACATTGTCTGCCAGCTCCAGTATCCGACTCCCGTGTCCTCTCTCTCCAAAGAGGACCTTCAAAACTGAAGACAGTTTGAACCGCCATTTGAGAAAGAAGCATAACATGAAAACAGAAGACATCGATTCAATGGAAGCTGCTTCAACAATGTCGATCCAGAAGAAGTTAGTTCACTGCCGAACCAATGTACGGACACTACGTCGCATTCCAAAAGGAGCACGCCCTACTGCTGCCGACAAACTGGCAACGATTATCACCGACTGTCTCCGTACAAATGCCAATCAGTCATGGGAAAACTTGCTCGTGTTTGCTTATATTTCTTTCTCAATTGGCGGAACCAGGGGAAAGTCTATTACAAGCAAAATAAAAAACAACATAAATGACTTTAAACTTCAACCTGAATCCTCGCCCTCAAAAAATCATGTGACCACTTTAGCAGAAAGAGTGATGGGTAAAGTTAAAGACTATGACATCAAGGGTGCAGTTAAGATTCTTAGCTCAAACGATGCACTAGCCTCTTTCAACGAAAACACTTTGAGGAAACTTAGAGAAAAACACCCAACTGCGTCCTCCGATGTACACCTTCCCGAAACGACGGATGATACAACATTTTCAGTAAATGAGTCATTGGTACTTCGTGCCAT
This sequence comes from Sinella curviseta, assembly GCA_004115045.4. Classification (NCBI taxonomy): domain Eukaryota; kingdom Metazoa; phylum Arthropoda; class Collembola; order Entomobryomorpha; family Entomobryidae; genus Sinella; species Sinella curviseta. Next base: position 75,998,425 of record CM023199.3, on the reverse strand, counting down.
TAACTCTTTTCCATGTGGATCAAGTCCTGGAATAGATGGGTTGCGGCCTCAGTTCCTAAAAGACTTAGTTTCTACTTCTGCGGGAGAGGCTGGAGCACGCGCGCTAACTGCCATCACAGCACTATGCAATTTCTTACTAGCGGGATCCCTCAACAAAGACATGATACCCATTTTCTTTGGTGCTTCACTTTGTGCACTCACGAAGAAAGATAATGGGATAAGACCAATTGCTGTTGGCCTCGCTTTCCGAAGACTAGTTGCTAAAGTTGCCTGCATTAAAACAAGAGATAAAGCACATGCATACCTCAGTCCACATCAAGTTGGCGTCGCAACTAGATTTGGATGCGAGAGTGTCGTACACACCGTCCGTACATATGTCAACAGACCAGAGAACACGGACAAGATTCTGCTGAAAATTGATTTCGCGAACGCTTTCAATTCTATTGATCGTACCTGCATGCTAAATCAGTTTCAAGACATAATTCCTGAATTGCTTCCACTTTTGATACAGAGCTACGCCAAGCCATCTACATTGTTCTTTGGAAAGGATACTATTCGCTCCGAAGTTGGGTGCCAACAGGGCGATCCATGTGGCCCCCTTGCCTTCAGCATAACAATTCACCCGATTGTGGAAGCCATGACCTCGGAATTTAACGCTTGGTATCTGGACGATGCAACTCTAGCCGATAAGCCCGAAATAGTCCTAAAAAGCTTTCAGAAACTAGTGGAAATGGCAGAAAAAGTTGGACTGAATATAAATCCAACCAAGTGTGAAATTTATTTCTGTTCTGGCCTCGTGGATACCGACATTATAAAAAGATTCAACGCAGTGTCTCCGGGAATTACCATTGCCTCAAAAGAAACATTGGAAATTCTTGGAACGCCCATTTTTGAGGAAGCATACAGGAATTCATTTCAATCTAAGTACAATAAATTCAAGCTGCTCTGCTCCAGACTACAAGATATTAACGCTCATGTAGCCTATACCCTACTGAAGAATTGCCTATATATTCCGAAGATGTCATACATACTAAGGACTAGTGGATTATGGAAATTCCCATGTCTGCTGAAAGAAATGGACGATAGTCTCAGAGAATGCTTACAGTCAATTATGAACATTAATTTAGAGGAGCAGCAATGGTCACAAGCAGTTCTTCCTACCAAAGTCGGAGGATTAGGAATACGAAAATTAGAAGATATCGCCCTTCCAGCGTTCCTAGCGTCAACTCATGGATGTCTCAACCTCGTCTCTCAAATCACCCCAAACATGGACAATGAGGATAAGATATACTTTGTGGACGAAGCTATGGAACTGTGGAAAGAAAAATATGGTGACCTTATTCCTCCAATCACACATTTCCAAAAGAATTGGGATAGCGTGGTTGTGAAAGCTGCAGTTGAGAATAATTTAAAATGTTGCAATGACACGGACTATGCAAGAATATTAGCCTTACAGCAGCCCGAATCAAACTCGTGGCTTCAGACGCTCCCTTCCCCTAATATTGGAACTTGTCTAGATGATCAGACTTTCAGAGTGTGTGTGGCTTTAAGACTAGGATGCAACATTTTTAAAAACCATGTATGTCACTGTAATATGACTGTTACAGAAGACGGTCGACACGGCCTGAGTTGTTCGCAAAGTAAAGGCCGATTCTCCAGACATCAGGAGTTAAATCACATAATATTTCGAGCACTAACTTCAATTCACATCTCGTCATCATTAGAACCAATAGGACTATCTCGCGACGACGGGAAACGTCCAGACGGAGTTACTCTAGTTCCATGGGAAAGGGGGAAACGACTTTTGTGGGATGTGACCTGTACGGACACTTTCGCTGATAGCTATTTAGCTAAAACGAGCAAGGAAGCTGGAGCAGCGGCAGAGTTAGCATGCAAAAGAAAGCACGGTAAATACAGTCAGATTAAAGCAGCCAACTACGTTTTTAAAGGACTTGCTTTTGAAACAATGGGACCGTGGGCAGAGGAATCTAAATCTTTTATCGGCCAAATAGGAACATTGCTTATCAAAGAGTCTGGAGACATAAAAGCGAAACACTACTTATATCAAAGGATCTCCCTTGCCATTCAACGTGGAAACGCCGCCTCCATTTTAGGAACGTTGCCCAATTCAGCTTCCATGGAGGAAATATTTTTACTATAAATCTTACATGTTACATGTGTTTTAAATTTCATTGTTAACTTAAAAAGTATCATGTCAAAAGAATAAAGTTTTGTTTTGGAGTATAGCGAAAAAAGTGTGCAAAGTGTTATGTAGCCATGACCAAATGGAGGTGGCATTTTTTCAGTTAGTATTTCTGAAACTATGCTGTCCTATTGTCAAATATTTAATTATTTTTATATATAACATTTAATCAATAAGACAGCAATTTTGCTAGGAACTAGGACTAATCTTGTTAGTCCTTTGAAATATTTTGGTTTTCTTTAATTCAAGAATCTGAGCATATAAACTTTATAAAAGAGTAATCACATTTTCATCATGTCCTTCTTTGAACCCAAATCCACCAAGAGTTGTTCCATAATTCGTTTGAGAACGCAAGCAAATCTTCCAGATATCTACTCGCACGTGAGATCGGTAAAGGATTTGGGACGAGAGGGGTTTTGCGATCCCCACGACCCTTGCTGTTTGAATCGGGATCCGGAAGTGTTTCTGCACCAAGATGTTCTTCGCGCACAGGCGAGAAAGCAGTGTGTTCCCAAAAATCCCTTCCATTTCGAGTACACCATTTTGCACAGGGTGAAAATGAAGAATAGGTTGCGGATGGCGGCGTATGTCCAAGAAAACAGAAATCATTAATAGGATTTTAATTAATGACTGGATTACTCGACCACTGATCTTTATTGTGTTGCCTTCCTTTTGCAGTGAACGACAACAGAATCCGGATTTGACTCCTGAAGAAATTGAAAGGATCCGGGAACAGGAAGCGGGAGCGACAACCGCTGCAACAAAGGCGAGAATCAAGCCGGCCTACAACTCGTCGGCAGAGTATTTTGCAGAGCACCCTGAAATAATCCCTCCATCTCCAGAGCTAATCAATGGAGATGAGCTTAAAAAGGCACTGGAGGGGCTGACGAGTGTGGCGCTGGCTCATGAAATTGCGCTGAATAAGGATTTCAAGTTGGTCAAGCCTGTAAAGAAGTCTGAATCAATGTATAAGTTTGCCGAGGAGGAGCAGACGGGGAAGGAGTTGGAAACTTCGATAAGCAAGGAAACTCAACTGGCGGGGGACGCAAAGGAACGGTACTGGAAAATGGTGGATCACGTTCTTTTAACGAAATCACTTAAAGATGCAAAGAATACCCTGCTGGATCTTATGAAAACACTCAAAACGGTAATTGAAAAGGTAATCTTTAATATAAATTGCTTCGTATTATTTATCATAGTTTGTTTCTGTTTTCAGATGCTCCAAGCGACCATGCTTCCACACAACCTTCGCCTCCGACTAAAAACAGATCATGAGCTGGACTTGAAAAAAATCGGGAAGGAGATTGACCGAGAAGCTTTTGACATTAGTCACTACATGGACTTTATCTTGGACACGTTGTCTGCCCTCTGCTGTCCAATTCACGACAAGGAAATTCTCAAAATCCGGAATATAGAGGTGCCCTCCTACCAAATCAGGGAGTGCATTGATCTGATGGAATCCATGAACTTGGACATGGCAAACTTTATCATTAGCCAGAGTCGCAAGCAGGTCCTTCAAAACTGCGTCATGTACGAACGGAACAACTTTGCCAACTACATTGAGACTGTCTACAGAATGGGCAAGGATCCCTTGAGACTCACCCGGAAGTGGGTCAGAAGACACACGATTCCAGAGCGAAGCTTCAGTGAAACGATGGCTCACTGCTTCGCAGAGTTGCTAACTTCTGTGGAGGAGGAAAAAATGGAAATGCCGGAAACGTTGACTTTGGACTGGCACAGATTTCCGCAGATTCAAAATGAGATAAAGCGGATCACCATCATCGGAGCTATGGTGTCTGCCGTCTATGATTACTCCCATTCCCTCCTCCTGGAATCTCCGGAGGACATCAATGATTTTGAAAAGAGCCAGATAGCAACGCTGAAAAATCTCCGTCTGTTAAGTAAGCTCCGAGCGGAATTGAACACGGTTGTCCAGATTGAAGATATAGTCGATAAGAAGAAACTGGATGAGGCTCTGGAGCGTTGCTGGAATCACGCGTTGTATGTGCTGGATGAGCATCTAGTCAAGGAAAAGTGTGAAGGGCTAATGCCTCAGCAGAGGGAATACGTTATTGGATTGATAAGGCCAATGAATGATTGGTCACATTCTTCAAGATCAGATTTCCGTAAGAAGATGAATACTCAAAATTCTCCTAATTTAATTGAAGCGACAAAAGTCAAAATGGTTTGTTACTTTTTCACTTTAAATACTTAGATAACCACGTTAAGGAATGGTTTGTGGATATCGCCAAAGAAGATGGAAGGGAAAAGATTCAAGCACCCGGGAGCCTCAGCATTATCGGTCCTCAAATTATCGTACCAATCACAGAAATGATGCGAATTTGCATGTATAACCGGGGCGTGTATGATATCCTGTACCGGGAAATTTTTGACGGAAAATGTCAGCCACCCTACGTGTACCCACCAAAGCTGAAAGAGCCATCAACAAGTGACACAATTGTTCTGGACGCCAACAAATACGGAGAATCCGACAAAGAAAAGGAGTCTGGCATTCCTCTCGACGAAGGACTTATGAATCTGGTGAACACGTTGAAGGAATTTTCAGGAAGGACTATCGTCTACAAGCGTTCCAACATTGATCCCAGAATCAAGCCAATGTTTGAGGCTGACGGAACTCCCATAATTCCGCCAGAGCAACAACCTGATTATCGGGCCAAGGAAATGAATGCGATTGAGCAGAAGCACTTGGACGAGTACCTGCTCGCCCATGAGCCCACGCTGGAAGAGGACTATGACGGAGTGTACGTGTTCAACGTTGGAGATCCCGACTGGATGTTTGGGTACACCACTGAGCAACTGGTGAGATTTTTTAAAGTTTGACATAAAAATCCATTTCGACATTTGTAAAGTTCCAAAGTATTAAAAAACTAATATCTTGTGACAGTTGAAACTGATGGAAAGAGAAAATCTCATCAATGCCAACAAACTGCGTCGAATCAAGGAACGCTTGTACCAAGAAGTACTCGAGAAGCGTGTCACAAACGACTTGCCAATTTTTCAAAAAATCTGGCGTGAGGAGGTGGGCACGCTACAAAAGGAATTCTGTCGCCTTCAACGAATTCTTGTTAAGGGTCCTACAACGTTGCCGGAGGGCGCCTCGGATGAGCCTTCAGCAAAACGTGTATTTCCAGGTGCTTGTGAACTCAAGCCTCAACCTGAGGAGGAGATTCCCAAGTTTACAAAAAAGGGAGAGCGTATTTTATATTCTCGGGGAAGAGGGGCTCAATTTGGCCGGAAGTCGTCATCTTCGGACACAGTTGAGGATCCAGAAGGCATGGATTTAGAAAGATTTGAAGTGTATATGGCGGAGGAAGGGGAGGATGAAGATCCACATGCAAGACGAAGAGCTGGCGGTCGGAGACCTTATGATGATCAAAAAAGTGATTACGTAGAGCCCAGGCAGCGACCGGAAACGCCAATGCAGTTGCTCAGTAGAAATATTTTGGTTGGAATAGAAAGAGGAAAAAGTAAGATCAGCTATCCGACTAATACTTTGATTTCGAACGGGAACCATACTCATCGTGAAATGTTATTTGTTCTGTGTAGCCAGACGTTTGAATGTGGGTGGACTACGAATTCAGGTTCAGAAATCATTTGAAAAATCTCTCCTTCCCCCACCCAAGGACTTTCGCAAACCGAAGCCAAATCCATTTGCAAAGCAAAAGAAAAAATCCAAGCCCCGAATGAATTATTATGCTGGAAGCCATCAAGATGACACTCAGTTTGACCTTCCCACAGAGCGCATTAGCCGCCGGGATCTCTTTCGTGGTACAAGACCAGTACCCCTCCTCATGCTCCCGGAATTTCAACAACGAAGAGCTACTCAGCTCCAGAGACGTCACCATCGACGCCAGCACCAGTACCAGTTCCATGGGATCCCCATGAGCAGAGATGACTACATGGCCAAAAAGCGAAGCTTTCAATTCCAATTTCGTCCCGTTACTCCAGGCAAGCCTGCTCGAGCTGGTGGATCTCAACTGTCAGTGGCGGGGAGTCGAAACAGTATGGACTCCCTCAAACCGTTTTTAGGTTCCGTCCAGGAGGAAAATCTCAGAAGGAGTGTCCCTAAAAAGGTTAAAGATAGGATATCTCAGTTACAACAAGAAGAGCAATTGGCTCCGCCTCCCACCACTGAGGACGAGGAGGAACTGGATAATGAAGAGGGTGCTCTTTCAGACGACGATGGTGAAAATTTAGGAAAAATCCGTTTTGCGATCCCGGACACGGGTGATCAGCCCAAAGATCCCAACGCGAAAATAAAAATAAAAGAGAGGCGACCAACATCGATACGGACAACAAGATTCACAGTTCCGGAAATGAGCGATGACGATCAAGATCATAATAGAGGAGTAAAGATCAGGAATCGCCGTGCCACATCTGCGACAACTGCGAAAACTGTCAAGACACCTCGCTTCAGCGCACTTCCTGAGAAGCCTTTGATTGACAGGAAGGCATCTGAAAAAATTCGCGAAAGGAGACCCACACCAATGATGTTGAGAGAAAGTCCCATGTTTGCTCAACTACGAAATGTCGGTGCATCTGACAACAGGGACGAAAGGCAAATGCTACCCTTTCGACACAACCAGAATCAACCTCGACAAGGCTTTTCCCCACTGGAGGGACAGACCGTGTCAGGATTCTATCCGAATGGAGTGACTCCAGAGGTGGGAATATTTTCTAGCATGTTCAGAGGGAAAATCAGTCAAAAGATTCAACAAAGGAGCAAAACTCCAGAGCTAAATGAGGTTGCTCAGGAATTGAAAAAATCCACCATCCCAACCAAAGGTCACCGCAATCGTCCACCAGACAGCGCTCCATCTGGAGGAGACATGACGGGGGCGAGCAGCAGAGTAGATTTGGATGCAATGACGCCTGTTGATGATCCGCAGGATGATCCGGGAACTGGACTGATGCGAATTCGGAAGCGTCGTAACATCGGCCGCACTCTCACTCCACCTTTCTCTCGCAACGAAAGATCAAATTCCATGACCGTGCTGGACTTTAGAAGCTCCATGTTTTACAAACGGAGCAGATCCACACTGCGGAAGTCTGACAAGGAGCACAAGCGACATTTGATTGGCACGGCCAAGGGATCGAAAGGGGCAACAGCGGTGGATAAAGTTAGATTTAGCTGAACGGAAACAGCGCAAAAATAATAATAAAAATAATAATTTTGACAACTCATGTCCACGTGTCCCTAACTCCTTATCCTATGCTCACCACTACCATCATCACTCTTCGCCCGTCATGCCCTATTTGCCAGAAACTTTTATTGCCCCAATAATGTAACCTAAAAAACCCATAATATATCATCATCGCATCACCAAATAAACCATGTTACAATAATGATAATGATCACAACTTTACGAGTGCAGCTGCCTCCTGTCATATATCATTCATGGCAGCCACGACTGGCATTGGCAGTGAAAGCAGACACTTTCAACAAACTTGTGTGTATGTACCTAGTAGTGCATATTATATCGATCATGTCGGGTGCGCCAGCCATCGTAATAATAAAAAAAAACACGCGTTATTTTATTATTTCGTTTCCCAAAACATATACACCTCCTCCTCATCTCATCTGCAATGAATGAATGAATGCATATTGACATCATAAACAACAAACAGAACACCCATAAAAAATGGAACAGTGCGAAAGTTGATTATTTGGGACACGGATTCAACCTGCAAAACACACAAGCAAACCTACATACGTCATACTGCATCATAATAATGATCATTCTTGTTTATAAACAAGGGTGTTCCTCGAAACATGACTCGTATATACATGACGGCATCCAATATGCAGTCAAGTTAGTTGTAAACTCAATTTAGCTGTATTTAGGTTGTTTATGATGATGATGGTGGGGGAGTACCCGGGTAAAAAGAGTAAAAGTTGCTGGCATACACAATGGGAAAGGAAACTGCTCTTGAATGCACGGAACTTTCATGCTAACATCTCTCCTTATTTCCTTCTTCTATTCAGCGAAATTTCTAGAATCCTTCTTTGTGGTTCCGTTTTATTCTTTGGAAACCCCACCTCACATGCTGTGCCGAGTGCTGAATAAATGTTGTAAATATCAGATTGAGAAAGGTAGACAGTTAATCAAGTCGAGTAGAAAGGGAGGGAGGCAGTTTAATACTCATTCATTCAATCAAGCTATATCATGCAAAACTTTTGCCGTGTGTACAAATTCTGATCTCTTTTTTAAGCCGGCTTTTTTCCGTAAAAAAATAGGTAAACTTTTGCTTTGGGAGTGCAACGTCAGTGAAAATAAAGTCGGCTCTATGATTTTTTCAGTTGTGTGCATAGAAAAGAGAAAGCCTTGTGTGTAGTTTGTAATAAGTTGTTTTCCTTTTTGAAATGCTCTTACTTTTTTTTATGAACCCAGAGTTTGTGCAGAGTTTCTTCAACTTTTATCAGCAGCGCATAGTGTTCCCTTTTATCCTCTTTTCCCAGAGAGTAGGGATTATTATTCGATGACGTAAGAGTTTATGTTTCGCTGCATGCGTGTGTGTGTGTGTATACGAGTTGTGCGTAAAATAAGCGAAGAAAGTTTTTTTATTTGCCGTTGGTGTCGGTTGAAAACCCAACAAATTTCTATAATATGCAAAAGTTTCCACACGCACATTTAAGCGTTTAGAGAGAGAGAGAGCGAAACGTATAGAAAACACGCACAAAATGATGATGACGACAACGACTTTGAAGATTGCATGTTGATAAGGAAGAAGGAAATGTGAAACAGGAGGGAAAATCGACGCGTCTCACGCATTCCTGCTATTTGCTCAAAATTGCCACATAAAATACCTGGAAATGGAATGATGATGATAATAATAATATGGTAGAAAGGAGCAATAAGCAGGAGAGTCGTAGTAGTTGTGTGAGCACCACACATACATACACTGGACTTTTAACACATTTTTCTTCTTTATTAAATATTCATCATATTTACGTCTAGTTTAAGTCAGCTTAGTGGCAGTAGACTTTTCTCTCTCCAGCACAGAAGCAGCTTATAATATACGTGCTCTTTATTTGAAGATGTGTTCCATGTGAGACATTATTCATCGTCATCCTTCTTCCTTCGTCCTCTTAATTTTCTAATTCCTTTCTTTTTATCGCCATCAGCCAGGCAGCAGCTTACTTTCGTTGACATTGCTGCTGCTACTGGTGCTGGTGGTGGTAGTGCCGCGACAAAAAACTTACATCTTACAAATAATACGTACATCCATACACATACATACATGCATATTATTTTAGACAGAGGCAGGGAAAAAGTAAAACTTTTTACACAACTACTACTGCCACTATTCTTTTACTAGTGCAGAGCAGAGTTTTGTCGTTTTGTGTGTTGTAGTAAAAGTCGTTTGTTTACTTTCACTTTCCTACTTGCGACAATGCACGCTATATACGACAAGAGGTTTTATGCAGGAGAGAGAGAGAGAGAGAGTGAGAGTTGAGAGTACAAGGAAAAGTCTACATTGAGCTGCTTGCTCTCCTCGTTTTCACACTCTCTCCAGCCAAACCACTTGGATGAATCTTGTTGTCATTATCCTTATATCATTTTGGGAAAAAGTCACTCGCTCCCTCACTCTCTGGTAGCATTCACGTGCGGCGTGTTCACAAAATAGAACGAATATGTACATTAATGACTGGCAGAAATGGCTTTCACCACTCTGGCAAACGTTTAAGATAAATGGCTCCCTTAAGAACGAGTGGTACTTTCTCTGTCGAAAAAAAAGCTAAACACTTTAAACACAATAGCCCATATTCCAGTATTCATGTGTTTAGCTAACGTTTCTACTACACTTTTTATGGGATATGTAAAAAATGAAATGCTATTTTATGAAAAACCAGTTTTCTCTCTCTCTCTCTCGTTCACCAAAAGTGTAAGCTGGCGCAAGTGAGGATAGTGGCAATGGCAAGAGCAAAGAGCTCAACAGAAAAAAAAAGTTTTTTTCTTTCTCCGAACAAAGTTTAAATATTACAGGAACATATTAAACATGTACATAGGATATAAGGAAATGTATATAGGTATCACCAAGTTTTTAGGTCGGTTCGTTTACTTCACTTTTACGATAAAAACGCCATGCTTTCTCTTTCGGCCTTCTTGTGCCGGTGCCAAACAACAACAGTTAGTAGGAGGCAGCAGAGGAAAAAAACGATGCCCGCTGCTCTGCTGGTTCAGTTTTTCCAATACTTTTTGTATTTTAATTTTTTTAGCCCTACTTTCCCCACTTGCTTTCTCAATTTTCCATTTCCCATCTGACATTTTCCCCATTTATACCTTAAATTTTCTTGAAAAAAAAAAACTGTTTACACTTTTAACAAGTTTTTTTTTGCAACTTTTAAAAGCCTTTTGTTACGATCAAGCCGAATGAAAGTATGTGACCGATGGGAAATGAAGGATAACTGCGGATGTTATTGCTACTACCGCTATATATATTGCGCCATTTGATCAGTTATACTAGTGCTTATAATCATGTATTATGCACTACAACAGCATCTACAACAACAACAATGCTTACTGCGAAAAAAAAAATTATTTGTACAAGTGGGCACGTTGCCATTGTTGTTCCCTAAAGTGCCTTCACTTTTTTTTCCACAATTTCGACATGTTTTGTTGAGTAAACGATCAGGACACGATTGGATGGTTGTATATGTAATGGATCAACAACTATTTTTTTCCGATATACCTATACGCGCGTATTTGAACAAAGCATGCGTAGGTACTGGAGATACATTCCCATATGCTATCAGAAAGTCGTTTGAAAGCAGACAAGAAAAGTTCGCCTCCGCACAAGAGAGAGCGCAAATATTTCCGGGTAATGATACAATGATGATTCCTCCTACTCAACTTTCTTTTGCAAGCTTACATGTTTTTTTTTCAAGGAAAGCCGGATTATTGGGAAAAAAATGAAATGAAATGATGAAACGTTTTTGCTGTTATATCAAAAGTACCTATAAGGGTTTATTAAGAAGACAAACTTTTTTAATGTGCTTTCTTTCCCATTTTGTTATTGTTACTCTGTGCCGAGTTTTTTCTCCACACACAAAAAAAATTACATTGACGCTAGTTAGTTTGTTCACACTTGACGTGCACTGTTGTTGTTCCCAATTTATTGTGCAAATTGGCATGTGCGCATTAACCTTATTTAAAGTTTTGGACTTTTGATTGAGTTTGTGTGGGCACACATTACTAAACCCTCAGCCTGCTGAGGTGGTGGTAGTGGTAAAAATGGCAAACTTTTTTTAACTCATCCTTGTTATATAAAAGCTGCGTAACGTTCCAGCTAATACTCTAATAAATTAGTCATCCAGATTAGGTTTTTATAGGAAATCTAGGCGTTATACCCGGTTACCGCGCGCGAGTTATACTGGGCGTATATTTCATTAACGTTTGTTTACAGTACAAATTAAAGCAGAACGACTGCTACTTCCTCGCTTCTTTTTTTCCCCGTTTCCTCCAAACATTCAAATGGAAATTAAAATGGAAAGCAAACAATCAGCGCACACAACTTTTTTCATTGGGAACAAACCAGCACCAGGATTCATCCATCCGTCCAAGTCAAGTCAAACTAAAAAAACCGAGCTACAGTAGAGATTGTCGTCAGAGGAAAAAAAAGGCTGAGAATTTAATTACGTAATTACTACACATGTAGCCATTTTCATTTCATTCATGTCCATCCATATAGTTTGATACGTACATTTATATATACCCACGCCATTTGTATATATATTTTTCGTTTTTTTTTCTACTTCTCCTCGCATTCCCATCGACCAGTTTAATTTCAGTGGAGGAAGCAAATAAAACTGGGTTTTAATTTTGACAAAAGAGGCTCGAGTATATAACCATTGTCATATTGCTGCAGTTTCCCATTGTCTACCTTTCCTTTGTGTCTGTCTTGCTTTCCCTTGCTCCTCTCTCCAGACATGGTGTAGAATGTAGACTCGAGACTGCAACGACAATGATGAAGACGACGTCGAGAGAGGATGAACACAACAGACTTTCTTCTTTTCGCTTTTCTTCCCCACTCTTTTTCTTCACATTCTCCAATACCGAAAACGTACTACTGCGAAACTAGCTGGCAGAGAGAGAGAAAGAAAAGAGTTCATTGTGAAAGAAAGTGGACTGTGTACTCAAGTAGTCAAAAGCTGTAGTATGTAGATAGGTAAATGCATTAAGCTATATCACATCATGATCGTCATCATCCATCGTCCTACGTCGACATCATTATTTCCATTGTACTTGCCACTACTGCACACGAGTATAAATAGTTACTATGATCTTGGTCTTCCGCATTGATAATGCCATTGAACCGATGTTGATGATGATGTTGATGACGATGAGGAGAAGGCAGAGAGGAGCATTGGGGGAAAAAGAACGGCTTTGCGTTGTCACGTTGAGTAGACTTTAGTGTATTACATCCACTACCACCACCAGTGAATGTCCTTCGTTAGCTTTTCTCTCGCAAATTGTATTGAATGGAGGAGTAGTGGAATAGCAGAGTGAAAGGAATGGATATTCCTATAATAAAACTTTATTCTCATTATTTTCCTTTCTCCACGTGTAATAAATCTTGGTTGAGCCCATTCACATCCTCCAACAAACCACGCTATTTTTTTTACCAACGACACACAAGCAAGCTGAGAAGAAGAGAAAGCAGTAAAGGCTTTTAGTAAAATATTTTTTGAGCTGTAATGACGATTTGTTGGATAGATGGAAGTGAACATTCAAGTTTTTAAAGCATATTGCTCCATTGTTCTTAAAACGACGTAGTAATAAAAGTTTGTTGGAGAGAGCTGAATGCGTTCCAACTATATTCTCCTTGAGCGTTTTATGTCACGTTCTCCCTTTCAATTATATTTACACCAATAATACATACGTCGTCGTCGTCGTCCCCTCATCATCATCAACATGAGTAGCACCAGTAGTGCAAACGATGATTTCACACCTATTCCATTCGCCACTCATTTTTTTCCTCCCACCACCATTCACTCCTCCTCAGCAAGAGTAACGGTGACAAAAACGGAGAAAGAGAGAAAAAGTGGGAGACAGAGAAAGATGGATGCATTATTGGAGATGAAATAAAATGTAGGCGCACATGATGGGATGAAGTTTAGTGTGGGTACACATGAAAGCGTCTCCAGTTCCAAGCGTGGAGCTCATTTCATCGACGACGACGACGCACCAAAGGCAAAGACGGGCATGTAGAGAGAGAGAGAGAGAGGAAACCAACTCATTTATTTAATTGACGCCACCGTGTGTTCAGCTGTACTCCTTATTCCATTGTCGCTTCACCAGTCAAGCTATATATATACAGCTTGATCGTCCTCGTCATCAACATCATCATCATCATCCAACATCACCAGTAGTGAGTTGAGTCAGTCAGTCAGGCAGTTCTCCTAGTCATTATTTTTTGAAACAAAAGGAAAATGTGGAAAAGAGAATGGGAGCAGAGGAGAGGAAAACGAGGCAGAAATAGACTGAGAGAGAGAGAGAGAGAATAAAACGAGAGGATTATTTATGGCCTTGTTTTTAGCCAGCTTGAAAAACATCCATGTCAGCTATCTACTCACAAATTATTCTCGTGCACATGTTCCATGTTCCTCTACACACACATATATATCCTGGATAAGCACGAAGCCCGATTCTATCGTCATCAACATCATCATTCTCCAACGACCATGATGATGAAACCTGTCCCACTTTCTCCACCGTCATCCTCCTCCTCCTCCTGATCCTCTCATCATCAGAGCAGATCGTATATACACACACAGTAGCGTATATCTAGTAATCAGCATGTGTGTGTACCGCTTAAACCCTCTCTCTCTCTTTTCTCCGTTATTTTTATTGCTCGCAGATGTTAATGAGATGGAAACGCCAAGCTCGGATTATTCCTTGCACACATGCAAACCGCAACTGTATAAACGAACCAGGTGGTGTGTGGCAGTTGTAGAGCATGTAATGGTAGTAGCCTTCCCAAGAAAATCATTATGAACAAAAAAAATAAATGCTCATCACACACAACTACATATACAAACAGAGCGAAGAAAGTTGTGCCCGCCACAAGAAACAACACCGCCGTTTTTTAATAATAACCTTGGACAGAGGGATAGAATTGCCGGAAAGAAGGATTTTGTGTGTTTATTCATTTCTTCTTTTATTTATTTCCCTTCTTCTCCTTTTCCAGCCTTTTATCCAATAATTTTCTCAAACCAGCAGCAGCACAAAAACGTTATGAACTTGTGCGGTGGTGGTACCGTTACAACCGACGTTGCTCCTGCCCTGCCGTCGCTGTTACTGCTCTATTAATAATTATTAATTGCTGTGCTACTGGCGGTATCCTGACATTGTGAAATGCCTGTAATGCCAGCAGGCAAAGTTGATGTTGATGGGTTTGCTGAATTAATGATAGATTTGAAGGAACAAAGAGTGGGGGATATACATATATAAAGCCGTTGGATGAACTAGGAAACCAGAAAGCAAGACATATTTTGGCAAGGACTTGTTCATCACTTATTTAGTTTTTTTTGGGGGAGCAACAGTGGTATTAAAGTTGTCAAAATAGAGCCATTACTAGAATTAGGCAGGGACACTGGATGAATATTCAAACAGCTTTTTACTACGAGCGGAATGTCAATTTTATACAGAGGTGGTCTATATGCCTGTCACTTATTCCCTTTCTCTCTTTCTCTGTTTTGAAGACCTTGTCAATTTTGTATAGCTCGTTCCGGGAGAGGAAAAAAAATATCGACATAATTTAACTGTCATAATAGTGAAGCAAAGAGAACACTCCAAACTGGCATGTCTGTATTTTAAGTGCGCTTTTTTGGAGTCTAGAAAAAAAAACGGTCCGTTTCTCAGGAGGACGATTTTACTGCACTTTAAGGCAATCTTTCAGAAAGAAAATAACCAAAGTGTCAGGAGGAACAAAGGAACAAGATTGGTTAAACTAATTTCTCCCAGAAACTGACAAAATTATTTGTGAACAGACCTTTTACACGTCCCCCCAATTATTAATCCAGCACATTATTCAAGCAAGCAATTAAATTAAAGTTTGTACACGCGGTACTATATACGAACAAGCGGAAAGACTATAAATAAGAAGGCCTAGTTAAGCGCACACACGGTACTACACGGTACATAGACAATGTGGGAAAATGAGATGAAGATTTTCATATGATGACATTTATTACAATAATTAAATGGGCTCGCAATGGTCAAATGAACAGCAAATGGGTCGTTGTTGCAGCTGCTGCTGCGACTACTCCATTCTAAACAATGTGACCAAAGTCGCTAATAAATCCAAGCAGCGTTGCAAAGCCATGCATGCTAATATGCTGGATGCACGCATCTGCTCAGCCATGTTTTCACCGTGGCGCGGTGAAAGGAGGATGGGAAATGAAACCATTTTTTTGTCTTCGTTATTACTACCAAGAATAAGAGAGAAAGTAATAATAATAATAAGAGTAGAGCCAGAAATGAGCTGGAAGCTCAACGGGAGAATGCAATATGCGTAGTGCAGTGTGCTGTATAGGTAAACTGAGATTAGAGAAAAACAACAGAAAATACAAAAACACTGGTGACGCCGACGACGACGACGGTGGTATAGTCAAAATATTTAATATCCTGTTGCCCCAAACCAACAAAGCCGACATGGATGAATCTCTAAAACTGGAAGGAATAAAAAAAACATGGTAAAATGAGTCGCTGTGCTGTGCTCGCTGCAAACGAAATGAGGTTTTAGTTAAAATAACAAAAACAAAACTGGTTCTCTTTCTCCCTCTGTCTCTCTCTCTCGGAGTTTCATAAGAATGCATAGGAAAATATAATATAGAAAGGGCAGTGGAAAGACAAGCAGACTGGTAGCTGGATCGATACGACCATCAAAAGCAAAAGCTGCTCCTGCTGCAACAACACCAACTCCATTTTGCCGTTGCCATCCTCATCATCAGCGGCAGCAGGAAAATAATAATAAAAAAGGCATACATTCTCTTTCTCTCTCACAGCCAATGTAAATGTACATCAATGACATTGATGAAGTGTATCTCTTGTCTCCAGTCAAACAGAAGCTGCTACTTTCTCTGTGTATGTGCTCTTTTGCTGTTGCAAAAAATGTAGGAACGAGAAACCTGAAAAAACTGGCTTAAAAAGAGATAGCCTAGCGATATAGCTTGGGATATAATATCCTGCTGCGTGTGTGTGTTTTCTCTTGCAGCTGTGTATTGGGAACAGAGAAACAAAACTTGTTACATGGATTCATGAGCTGATTGTGATTGTTACACAACTGCCGTTGTTGCTGAGCTAAAAAACTATTACATGGGTAGTAGGAATGAGTGTGGATGTGGGCTTCCTCTCTGTGAAAGTCGATGATGACGCTGAAAGAAATTAAACAAGAAGGGAAAAATAACAACGTGAGCAACGAAGGATCAATCAACCCAACCAAACCAAATACCACATTAAACTCCTGCCACTACTACTACTGTCGAATAAACAATTTCGCTAGGGTGTAGCTATCTATCTATCTGGAAATAATATACACATCTCTCTCTCTCAGCTGAATCTCTTGTAGCTCCATGTGTGTCCAATGTCCAATAATTTGTCATCAAAACCAAACCCACACTTAATAATCTCTGGACCATGGTGGTGGTGGTGCTGTGCTGTGTGCAGGCTAAAAGGCTGCAAGATTACATTCTGAAAAAATAAATTATTTCTGTGAACAAAATAATAGTGTGCTGCGGACACATGGTCTGCAGCGTCCTTCCAAAAGTACAGGAAATGAGTAATGAAAATGCGCTTGTTTTCATGTTCATGTAAGAGCAGTTTAAATCCATTCTACAGATATGGACGCTGGTCAATTGCTCCACACATAAACCACAGAAAGTAATTATACTTTAGAATAGAATAATGATAAATAAAACCTGTCACGACCACACTGAAAATAAAGGCAAAAAAAAGTTGGATCAAACGAGCAATAAATTTGCGGAGCGCGGTATACCCTTAAAAATCAAAGCAAACAGAACCATCGACCGCACCCATTCCTTGATTAAGTTTCCAATTTTAATCAAATCGAGAGAAATGCAAATATATACGAAAAGGTGTTTTACGGGAAAAAAAAGTTTCAATACTTTCGTAGAATCGGAGTGCAAAATTGGGAATCGTACTAAAAATAGGTTATACGCTTGCTTTCCCGGAACTTTTGGATTTCACTGAAATAGTTTTTTATGAATTATCTTTTTATGGTGGAAACGCTCCCTTAAATTGTCTATAATTCAGTAAGGAAATTACGAAAAAGTGTCACTTAATTCATTGAATTGATTTACGATATGGCCAACAAAAATCGCTACTCCGAACTGAACCAAGCGCCGAGTTCTTAAAGACTGGCCATCCAAGTCCTTAAAAATGAGCTGCCTTGTTTTAAGGCGAAAAAGCAGGACTATCGGTGGTACATAGTTTCTTATTCGTCCAGCTTGTGTAAGAGGACCGGAAAAAAAGTTCCAACTTACGTAACTAGCAAGTAAAGAGTTACATGGAACGACCAGAGAGAGAGAGGAAAGTCAAGGAAAAGATTCTTTTGGTGATTTACTGTTTCGAGTGTGTACAGACAAGAGAATAAGTTTGTGCATGAGCCTGTACATTGGGCACACTCGAGAGTTCTACTGCTCTGGGATGGCGTAGTGACGGGAAGCCCTAAAAATGAGGACAAATTCTGGCGAAAAAGGCAAAAGGAAAAAACAAAATGAATTACGATGACTTTTTCCAAGACTTTGGTCCATAATTTTAAGATAAAATATGTTGGTGTGGTGGTACTTTTAACGGATTTTATTTCCATTTTTTGGTTGGAAATGCTGTTATTTTTTTACATTTTTTATCTTGAAAACTTCCAAAAAAAATCTCTGTTTTTTATGCGTTTCAACTATCTGCTAGTTAGCATATAACAAAACACAATAACATTCTATAATAATAAAACACACTTTTTTATATTTTCAAGATTGATCGGCGAAGGTCGCACAAACAGCGACGTATGCTCATATTATATATATTTTTTATTATTGCGAGCCTGTTGTTCTCTCTTCTCTCTTCTCTGCGCTGATCCATACGGTTTATTTCCTCTCGTAATAGCAAAAAATGTCAGCATTATTTACTCCGTCTAAAAATAGCTCGCTATGCTGTGTGTGTGCTGACTGACTGAGAGCTCGAAAAGGTAGGTAGAAAAAAAAAGAAGAATATTGGATGGAAAGAAGAGGTCATGGAGAGTAGGGAATGGAGGCCATCCGGAATTGCTCGCTCTGAGTCATATGATGATTTTTTTAGGAGGATGATGATGATTCCACGAAAATGCTCCTATTCCGTATTTTTTGCATGACATACATGGTACACCGCGTCTGTCGCCCTACATGTCTGTTCGTTATGGATGAGCAATTACGGTGGCGGCGGTGGTGGTGGTGGCGTAGGTTTTTATATGGAGCCATGAAAATCTACCTACACACGAGCGATACATAATATGACTTTATTATTGTCATCCAAGCTGACTTACTTTTTTTTATACAAAGTGGAGTGGGTATACGGGAATGATCAATGAGCTTCATCAGACTTGGCTCACCTCCTTTCCTATTCTGTTTTAGTGACTAGGTCAAATCAACCGTGCTGGGTCCATTAAAGTTATTACATAACGATATATATTTTTTGAGACCGTCCGTGTAATATTGTGTTGCGCTTAAGCTTATAAATGGAAATGACGTTGTTGGTTTTCCACCCATTTAATCGCAGATATTTAATGATAATCAGCCAGGGGGAAAATTGTGTTTTTTAGTCCGTAGTACACACACACACACACACACAAGTCATAGTCAATTCTGTGCCCCCACCATGTTGGCCAGCAGCAGTGGAGGTATAAATTAATGATGCGAAATATGACGACCGGAAACGGTCCATATAGTCCACACACACACAAAACCCTTCTGCTGCTGATTTAGAAAATGACTACAACGCGCTGTATATTATAATGTCATTGATCTGCACATGATGAGAAGGACATGCACGAAAGATCTAAAAAAAAGTTTTTTTAGATCTTTTTTTTTTCGTAACAATTTTGTTGGGGTTATGTAAGGACACACACGGACTTTACATGTGAGCAATTTTGGTAAATGGATGGAAACGGTTGAGAGACCTGCCGTTTTTCTTTTTCTTTCAACGCGGCGACAGGCACAACGTGAGAGAGCAGTAAAAAGTGTCAAAAGGGAATCCCACAAAAGCAAGCTACTTTACTCGTAATGCCAGGAAAGAGAGAGAAAGTTTGTGTGAGCTGAAAGTGCATGTTTTGTCATCGGTTTGGTTTGGCGATGCATAATAAGCAACACTATTGGAGATATACTAACTGCGAAGCATCATCAGTGCCGTCGTCGTCTTCAGCGAGAAAAAAAAAGATTAGAAAAACCGAAAGAAAGCTAGAAGAAGAGAAAGGTGGTTTGGAAAGCATATAAAAACTTACTATTCCACCCTTTTTTTCTCAAGACACCGATGATAGAAAACAACAAGCAACTTGTAAACATGGCCTAAAGGCGGAATGGGAAATGACTTGAGTATATATTTTTTTCTTCTTTTTTTTCGAGCTTCCCTTTTCTGTTTGGCTTGAGACTTGCTAACTTCTTTATACTTACTTCATCTTTTTGTTTTTACGAGCGCGGACGAAAAGAAGCTTACGACGCGACGGGAGAAAAAGTAGAGACAAGCATTTTAAAAGTGCTGCGGTAAGAGAATGTCAACATCAAAACAAAATGTACCTAACGAAGCGCACACACAGACACAGAGACATATTATCGAAAGTAGTAGTGCGTTTTCTTTTCTCTTCAACAATAAAAAAATCATCTTCTTCTTTTAAACGCGGTGGTGGTGGTGGTGGTGATGTCGAGAGGGAAAAAATATATTGCTGTCACTGCAAAGTATATGGAACGGAAATAAGAGGCAAAAAAGAAGTGTCATTGGCGCAAATAAAAATAATTTTCATTTTTTTTTGCTAAAGGCAGAAAATGACATTTATTTTTGCGTAAAAATGTATATATATTTTTTTCTCGAAACTTCCCAGGACATGTGTTCCGTTCATCCAAGCAGAATCATTGACAAACTAGAGAGAGAAATGGTGAAAGCATAAGAAATATAAAATATTATGTAAAAAAATAAAGAGAGATGAAGGGAAAGGAAATGTGAAACTCGCCGTGAAATGTGATATTTATCCTAAATATACACACACGTTGAGTGAGCATGTTACGACGACACACACACACTATTCTATTCTGATCATTTCGTTTATTTATACGACTTTAACGATTATCGGGAAATTGTAACAAGTACCCTCTCAATTACACCACCACTACCGTCTTCTTCTTATAATCTTGGTAAAAAGGAGTGAACAAAAAGCGTTACATAAGTAAAGCTACATACACAGCTTGGTTTTTTTTATCCATCTTCTGAGGATATAACATCTTGTTGGTCCGATAAAAATCTTTTTTATCCTTTTCCTCACGAGTGAGCTAGCAATAAGCATCAGAGCATGAGAGTGTGTGTAGGTGGCGGTGGGAAATGCTAAAGTTGGGATCATATGGGAAATAAGCAGTTTTATTTTTTCAGAAAGAAAGCAGCAGCAGCAAAACAGCAAAAGAGAAAAGAAAAAAGATGGGCTCATTTTTTTCCTTAGTCGTCCTTACACAACTTACCTGTGTGTAAAAACAAACTTTCAATATTAACTTTTATTCCTTGTGTACATAGCCAAAAGAAAGATTATGGTACGTACTCTTCCACCTACACAAAAGAAAGCACACACAAATTTTAAAGCGACTCCTCTCTTCAGCTCTACTGCTGCGATAATAATAATAACAGTAAAAAGGTGCTCTTTCTATTGACAACGGTTGCCTTGTATGCTCTTCTGCTTTCTCTTTGCTACTTGCTCCTACTCACAAGTAAGTAAACGATCCTCTTGGCTAAGAATGAGGACATCAATATTAAATACCTGAATAAAATACCTTGCTACTTTCTAGCAAAAGACACAAGGCAATTGAATGGGTAATAAAATTGGCGAGGGATTAGAGATAGGTATCTATTTTTCATAAGAAAGGGCTTTCCACCACCAAAAACATCCTCTGCTCAACAATGCAATAACGTTATCACATCAAAGTGAAAGGAAAACTGTTTGATATTTTTTTTTTAATTTTGCGAACGAAATGAAATGATTATGCTTACCTTGCAAAGCTTCAAACTGTCTCTTCTCCGTTTCAGACTCGAGTGAATCAAAGATTGCAGCTCCAACCAGGAGATACGTAAAAGTGCACACAATCAATGATATAGTCCGAACGTTTTGTCTCTTCATACCAACATACTGCTGATGGATTCGACATCAGCAACCACTTTCACTTTTTTATCCACCGTGTGAATCGCTGCTCACTCATTCGAAAAAAAACTTAGATAGAAAACAATTCAAATCATATTTTGTGCACTACAATCATAATCATCATCATCATAAATATAATAATATGATATTATGATGGTCATGAGTTTGTCTCGGAATAACTTTTCCCGTCCTCCTCCCTTTTACGACAATTTCTCAGGGAGAGTGGTGGAGAAAGTGGGAGGATACTGATTGTTGTTATCTTTATCGTCATTCCTCTTCTTTGCTTCCATTCGTTTCGCGAGGAGGATGAGCAAAAGAAGGGACAACAGCGCTGCGTTTTGCTCGTCACTTTCGTAGTAAGATTCACACTCTGAGCCGGGAAATCTTCCGCTAGCCTCAACAACGTCTACTAAATCTTCTGCTTCAACAGCGGTGGCAACAACTACTGAGGATGTGGAAGGTGGAGGAGAAAGTGGTGAACAAGACACAATGCTGCTGCTGCTTGTATTCTTGCCACCAATAGTTTTTGATTTTTTCTTACTTTTTTCTTTTCTGGAAAAGAATACCTCTGACGAATGCATGATTTTTTAGATGACAACGCACATGCACACTATCCCACCCTCTTTTTAGCTGCACAGGAGTGAACACAAACACATATTCACTTTTTCAAAATTAATAATGGTCTCAAAAAATGGAAGAAATGTCTACTTCATTTTTTTCTGTGGAGAAATCGGTTACGTACATAGGAGCCACCCACAGTGTTTCCCGTCTTCAAAAAGTTTCCTTTATAAAACAGAACCCGATTTACACACAGCTTGATAGCAAAAAAAATAAAAGGCAAAACTCAACAAACGAAATAATAATTCTTCAATATTTTTTTTCTCTTCTCTCGTTTTTTTTACACTTTTCCCACAAGAAAGAAAAGAAGTGAATGACACAATGGAATATTTTTTTTATTGAGAACTGTGTTTCCGTTCTTGTTGTATGCGTGGGGGCAATAAAGTATAGCTTGTCAGGTGTGGAGAAAGCAACAACGGAAGTGCTACTGTCATTTGCTATTATTATTATTATTTTCGTCGAACTAGAAAGGATTATTAGGAAAGCATGAGTAATAATATCTTGCGACAAGATCTGTAAAAACGAACCTGCACACCAAGAATATTATATGCAGAACAAGAGAACGAGCCGAGTTACAATTTTTGCTTGGCGTAAATAATATGCATGCTTGACTTGAATCGTATCTTCAATTTTCTATCCTTCTCTGCTCCTGTTTCTGTCACTTTGCACGCATTGATGAAGACGATGATGATGATTTGAGTAAGTGAACGAGTTATATTTTTTTTGCTGGCGTGTAGGTGGAACAGGAGGAGGAGAGTATTTTTTTTTGTATTATTTATTTATTTATTTGTGTAATATCCGAATTGATCTAGTGGAAGGCGAGATAGATGGATAGAGAGAGAGAGAGAGAGAAAGCGATGTGGTGGATTTATATATTATTTTTGTTGGAATGGATGGATGTCTGATGCATGCACTCATTCATGCATGTACACACTTGATTCGAAACTTGAGGGTTGATGATGACGATGATGGTAATGTTTTGTGATGGGATATAAAATCATCCTAGTCTACATCCTCATCCTCTTTTTTTACACACTTAACTTGTTCCAATATCCCAAAATATAAATATATAATATATTATGCTCACAGAAGCAGTTGTAGTAGTAGCTGTAGTCCTACTAGCATAATATTATTTTCTCTCTAGTATCCTCTGTCAAATCTCCAAAATAGCTGTCACTTGCACACACGATGATGGCAAAGAAGAAAATAAAAACTTTCACTTTGGCGTGACGTGTGCTTGTCGTCGTTTAGTTATAGAGTTGTATGTACAACAAATCTGCATGCACTGTCAGATATCAGGAGAAAGAAATTGTTGATGTTTTTTAGTAAAATGCGCCCATGTTTTTATATTCATTTACTTTCTCCCGTACAAAATAAATGCTGTGAGGAGGCTGATGTCGTCGTCTCTCTCGAATACACTTTGTCTGTAATAACCTCAGGAAAAAAACTTTTCTGCTTTCGTGTTGGTTGAGTTTTTTTTGGAAGGAAAAGTTGGTTATGGTAGGAACCTGCAAAAAAACGAGAGAGAATGAAGAAAAAAAAAACGTCGTCGACACAACAAAACAGCCCTTAGGACATATTATTCAACGACGTTTCCAGAGCTCATGCTATGTACATAGATCGCCATGCCGCGTGCTTTCTCCTTCAACTTGATGCTGATGCTGCTGCTTCTGCTCTTGTTTCGTGATGATGACGATGAATGATGATGAACTTATATAGTCTCAACAGAAAATTCTTTTTTTTTCCTCAGGAAAATTGAGATATTTTTTTTCCTTCTTCTCAAGTGTGTGGCGGAGAGTAGGTATATATAATGTATTCAGATAATAAGATGCAAATTCAGGTGTACCATGTTATCCCTGTTTTTTCATCAAAAAAGACTCACGACGACTCTCACTCACTCTCTGACTGGCTGAGTAAGTGAGCTAGTTTTTTGAGAGAGAGGAGAAAAAAATAGCTAGAGAGACAGGGAAGAAAATCAATTTTCTCCCTTTTTGCTTAAACACACACACGCGGAGAAAGCACTGGGAGTAGAAACACACATGGATATTATGAAGATGTGCAGAGAGAAAAGAGTGCTGCTGCTGCTGGATGTATACGTATCCTACTCTCGCATACGTCGATTCACATTCAGTGCAGATGGAGAACTAAAGTGGTGGCTGGAGTGGGAGCAGTCTAGATATACCTCTGTTTGTCTCTCTCTCTCTCCCTTCTCTGTATGCAACTGCTCTATGCTGCTGTATGTGCGGGGAAAGCAGATGAGCCTTTGGAGAGAAAGAAGAGGATGGCTCCTTTCTCTAACTTTCTCCTTTTCTCTTCATTTTTTATTATTTGCGGAGGGAGTCTCTCTCTCTCAGTGAGCAAGCAATAGCGTCGTCGTCGAGAAAACAACCTTTATTCTTATTCTTCTTCTTTGCCTGTTTCCTGACTTGCTTTTTCTTTCCTCTTCTTTTCGTCGTCTCCGTCTCCACTCTTTTATTTTTACGATGATAATATCACCAAAGATTACTATTATTATTATTGAGGAAGAAGAAGAAGAAGAGGAGGAACAAGGTAAAAAAAAAGTGGAGAGATGATATAACTGAACAACTTTTCTCTTTTTTCTTTTCTCTTCCACCAAAAACTATTATTTTCCTTTTTCTACTTTCCTTTCTCTTTTATTACAACGATCAGCGAGAGAGAGGATGGCGATGATCATGACGATGATGATACAGAGAAAGAATTGGATATAAAAAGAGAGGAAAGGGGGAAAAAAGTTGGAGACAACAATTCAATTCAAAAGGAGGATTTCACCTGGCTTTCTGGTTGATGTACTAGTACCAACATGTGTATGTACGTACGTGCACTTGAGAGAGTCCCTCTCTCTATTCATTCTGTTCGTCTTTCTATCAAGACATGGACCAAGGAGGAGAAGTTGAGCAAGTAAAGTAGTGAGGGAGAGTGGGCACGGAACACACACACAAAAGAAGGAATCATTGACAGGACAGGAATTGCCAAAAAGATTTCAATCATCCATCCAAAGTCTAACTTGTTCTGATAGCACACCTAGTTTGCTGCGCGAACAAGTGCAAAAAAAAAGATCACAAGAGTTTATAACAGGTTATCTATGTACAATTGCCTTGCGGTGCTAAGAATATAAAAGGAAGAAGAAAAAAAAAGTCGAAATTCTTTTTTTTTTCTTCTCAAATCTTGTCAAATATTTGCTTCGATATTTGCTTCGTTTCTGATTCCAAACGAGTAAAAAGTCTCAAGATTTTTTTCCTGCGTTGGTATTCTGGAGCTACAATGAGCAGGAGAGGAGGACACGTGTGTGCATATCAATCTTTCTTACGTACAAGAGCAGAGAGTCCGCTATAGGCAATCTCCAGTCGATTTTTTTTGTTCGTTTTAATACTTCATGCTAGTAGATAATAAATATATAATACTGGTATGAAATGAATGTAGTTTTTTTTCATTGTATTTACTCAAGTGTGACACTACTACCACTACATACACTCAATATTCTATTATTGTGCGAGATGTATAGAAAGGAAGGTATGGATTTCTTCTTTTCTTCTTCTTGGTTGAGTAGCGTGGTAAAAGTTGTAAATGTCAATCTTGTCGTATTTGTATTTTATGTAGTTTTATCCTTCCTCTTGTGAAGTGTGCACAACGGCATCGCAGCGTCCTGGAGGATCTTTTTGTAATAAAAAATGAAAAAGAGAAGAAGAAGAGAGAGAGTGTGGTAGAAGGATGTTGTTGTTCTTGGTGTCAACTTGCAACGGCAGCAGAAGTAAAAGCTTGGATGATGATGATGGGAAGAAGAGCAGATGAACAAGTTATAGCTTTAACGTCTGTGTCTTGGGTCTCATCTGTGAAGAGATAAAAAAAATAAATTGGTTATTCGTTTTTTAATAAAATGCTAATATATGGGACAAGGGGAAAATGCTACTCGTTGTTCTCGACTCAGCACAGCGTTCAGTAAACTATTATACTATTTATATTTGTCACCCTCTAGGCGTTCGAGACGTTCTTGTGCTTTATCGGATTTTTTATTTCCTTTTTTTTGTTTGACTGCTTTTGGATTTTTATTTTATTTTCTTAGCAGAAGTTGGCCTTGGAAAATGGAAGTGTTCCACTTGCACAAAAAAACTTGGATTTGATGATGGTTCACGGTCTTTCTTTTTCTTCCATTTCCAAATATCTACCTATCGTTTCCTTCCCCTTTTTTATTGCGTTCAAATGGTAAGAATAGAATTTTTTTTTGTGCTGCTGTTGTTGAGAATCGCAAAAAAAACGTACATATATATCATGTGTGTGTGTGTGGGTTGACGTCTTTTTTTTCTTCTGGAAAGTGTGCATTTTACGACAACGGTGGGAATAGTTAATATTGAAACTGTCTGCTGTATGGATTTCTTTACTGCGTTATTTCAACAGCTGGCCTTGTTCTAAAAGGGATTCAATTAAAATAATTTACTTACATCTTCAATAAATTACAACACGCACGTAAATTATGTGAATAGCTAAAAAAAAATAAAATCCCTTTTCGGGATTTCTTCCTTCTTTTCTCTCTCACTCGCGTACTCTGTGCCACCAGAAGGAAAGTGTGTGATCTCACACGCGTACAGATGGATATATATGGCCAGAGTGAGTGAGAGGAGTAAGCTGTGTGAGGAGTGAAAAAACGAAGCTCATTAATATTTCATTGACGCGTTTTTCTTCTTTTTTTTCACGCCAATGCCAAGCACAAGTCAGCTAAGAAAAAATAAAATCTAAGGGCAAGCTAGAGATTCTTTTTAGAGCTGGGCTTTTGAGCTCTTTTAAAATATATATCCAGCTGGAATGAATAAAGGATTAAACGATATATTTTTTTTTCTTCGTGTGATGGCGGCAGTATTAACAAGTTGCATTCACACCACCACCACCACCACCGCCGCCGCTTTATTGCAAAAGCCAAAAACCCGTATACATTATCATTACAGTTATCGTCATCATTCAACAAGATCGTGAGTTTTTTTTTGTGGAAGGTGATGATGATTTTTTCCAAGAATGTTGTGCGTGGTTGGTCATGTCGGCCGGAGAAAATGTTGGTAGTAGTGGCGGCGGTGGTAAAATGATGATTGGGTTGGTGTGAAGTGAGTAGAATAAAAGCTTATGAAAATTTCAACAACTTTTTTTTTCTCTCTCTCTCCCCTTTTCAACTTCTTCCAGTCAGCAACTCTTGATTTCTTTTAACGCTCCGCTGCCCTTCTCCTTTTCTTCTTTTGCGTCTTGTGTAACACTTGCTCACTCTCCCGTTCTCACCCACTTCTTCTTCTTCATCCTAGGTGTGTTTTGACAGAAAAGTTATAAACGGGGCTAGTCACATATTCATATGGTCACAAAAAAACGACCATTTTATTCCGCAAAACTTTCATTTTTGAGTAACGCTTCACGTGTGAACGTTCCCCATACACCGCCATATTATTTAGATGGATGGAAAGTCATGATGAAAGCCGGGAGAAGAATTATTGCATTTGAATGCTCTGAGGGAAAAGCGCTCTCTCTCTCTCCCAGAGCTTCTGTGAATCGGATTAGATGGATGGGATAATCAACATGATCATCATCATCATCATCGCCATATGCATGTGTGTTGTAGCCCTCTCGTCGTCAACGTACTCATTTTCTCTCTTTCAGATTAATAACACCGCGCCGTCACTCACTTGGGAGCTTTATATATACATCTCCTCGCATGTCTTTTCTTTTCCCACCATATGCATTTAAATGAGCGCTGTTGTTGCTGCCGACTTTGTGGAATGAGTTTGAGAACAAAAAAATGGCATTTCTGGGGCGACATCAACGGTAACGGACACGGAGAGAAAGCAGGTCATATGACAATATATTGAATGTCAAATGCCAATGAACCTCTGCTCTGGTGGGGTTTGCCCTTCCCCAGCACAGCAGCTTTTGTTGTTGAGGATTTTTTGTTGCTTCTTCCATGAAAATGAATAAATACCCAAAAGACCAAAAAAATGTAAGGAAAAGTGCAAGAGCTGCAAAATGACTTTTTTACTCTTTTTTTTCCTTGTTCGAAAAATAAAGAACGTCGCGCGAGGAGGATAAGGGAATGAAAGCAATCAGAATCGGTAACGAGAAAGCAGTCAAGCCATTTCCATTTCTTTTCCACCCACACCCCACCTTTCCCAGGTTTTGTCATCATTTCACTCCCACTCACAGACACACACACACAAGCCGAACGCAAAAAATGCGAGTTGCATTTAAATGGGAAAAAAACATCTTCAAGGAAAAAAAAAACATAAAAATAAATTAGAGAAGAGAGAATGATGATTTATAGGTGTGGGTACTACTAGAAGAAGAAAAAGAAGACTTCAAGTATTTTTCCCTTCGTTCTCTGGCATACCTTCTCAAAAGTAAGTGTTTTTTCCGACGAGGTAGTAATGCGCACCTGCCCATCAGTCTGTAAAAAAACTCTCTCCATTTCTCATACATCGAGTCCTTCTCTTCAATTTCTACAAAAAGAAGAAAAATTCGGTTTAAAAATAGAAAAGAATGGAAAATGTCAACTTTGAGCTGCGTGGTTCTACTCAAACCCATCTTTTCCAAATAGCAGATAGAGAGAAAGAGAGAAAGAAAGAAGGGATTCGGATCTTGCATACAAATTGGCATAAAAAGTATTTTCCTTCTGAGAACTAGACCAACATGCAGAACGAGAGACTATTCATTTATATATGTGGTTTGTGTGCAGTAACGAGATTGAATTTCCCTTCTCCTCTCAAAAAAAAAATAATATATAGCATGAGAGCTATGTAAGTATCAGGGTCCCTCACATTTTTTTTTCCGAGGACATTGGACCGTTTGTCAAGTAGGTATAATTGATCCAACCGATTTTTCAGGTTGATATATTAAAAACTCATACGATTTCTCGGATGAACATAAAGAAGAAGGAGAGTAAGTTTGAGAGACACGTGCGCTTCTCTACCAAATGGAAAAAGGAGAAGGACGCATCTGGAACAATGTATTTTTTTACTACATGCTTCACCACTGCCTCTGGTGCAATTCAATTTCATAAAAAATGGATTATATTTTTTTAAAGGAAAAAATCTGAAAAATAGCCTTCCTATCTGTGTGTGTAATATGTGATGTGATCATATCTACAGGACCAAAGATGATTATGATGTATGGCTCGTTGTCGCTCGCTGCCGCATGACAAGGAAAAAAAAGAGAAGAGAAAGTGAAACGTGCGTGGCGGCGGTGTATATGGCTAAAAAAACGCCATAATATCTAGGTCTGCGTTTTTATGTGAGCAGGGCAGGTACGACGGATTTTTTTTCTTTCTTGTCCTTTTTTTCGTTTTTTTTTTCTCTGGGATTACTACTCAAGTATTTATGATGAAATATTGGGTTGGAGAATGAACCATGTACCGAGGGGAACGTGTGGTGTTCCTGAGTTGCCATAAATTTGTTCCTCTCTCTCTCTCTCTCTGTGAAAGCTCATTCTAGATTCTTTTTTAGTCTCGGTACAGATGGATTACTGTTACTTTTACGCTGTCGCAAATGTGCGTACGAGCATAAATGTAAAAGCTTATTGTGTACGATACACGCTAGCTCTGTAGCATGCCATAATACATCCGGTCCATCAAATAGTTATTACTACATCAAAGCATACCCAAAATATACGGAATAACCGAAAAAAAATGAAACTGGATTCTTTATGAAAATTGGCAAGTTTTTAGATTTCTCTAAATTTCGACACAACTAGACGATCATTTACAATGGAAATTGTATTATTTTCAAAAGCGAAAGCAAACTACGTACACGTCTTCTTAGAGCAAAACCAAACCACTGCATTGCAACAGTCTCGGTGAAATGTCCATGCAAAAACTTTTTTTTCCTATGTGGTATACCTACTTGTTACTGAATAGATGTAAACGGAGACTATATATGAGGGCTACAGCACTTTCCATTGCAGAAAGTATCACATCACAACAATGAGAGGATGGCAAAGGATAGCAAGAGGAAAAAGAATATAGAGAGCATATTGTAAGTTGGTTTGGTGAGTGAGAGAGAGAGAGAGAAAGAGAGCTGTGTGTATACAACAGACAGTGAGAGAGAGAGAGAGGGAAAGAAAAACGAGGGCAACCGGGAGAATAGCCGAGAGAGAAGAGAGGAAAGTAAAAAAAAAGAGTAACTTTTAGTCTGTTGTGCTAGCACAAGACTAAAGCTTCTTACACACACACACGTACATTCATACACACACCAGCAGCAAGAAGAAGAGCATCTCTGAGAGAGCGTTTTGTGTAGTGAAGTGAGTCAAGTGATATCACTTGGATGGAGAGAATAAGAAGAAAAAAAGTACACTACTTTTTTTTTGCACACACACACACATTGAACATGCGAGAAAGACTATTCTTACGTCAACTACTACTGGAGCTACCAAAAATTGTAAATTCTTGTTTTTTTTTTCTTCTCTTTCTAGTTCATCTTATATGCACTCCCCCACTCATGCTCTCATAAGTATTTATATATCCACACAAAATAATATCATATATAAGATTTGTGGCGGTATATGGTTTTAGGTAGAAAAAAAATAACTTGAACTCTGAGAGAGAGAGAGAGATGAGATGAGAGAGAATCGTTTCACTTTTCCCAGTATTCTTCTTCTTCTCGTCTCTGGTCTACTTTTGACAGTCGTTCACTCTTCGCCAAACTAACAACCACGTCATATGTCGGTCGGTTGGTTGGAGTGGGCAAAAAAAAAGATGGATAAGATATATAGGTAGTGTAGAATAGATGGAATGGCAACACAGAAAAAAACGAATAACGTGTGCTCAAAAAATCGCATGCAAAATGTATTCAGAGGAGGAACAAGGAAAAAAAAATTTTTTTTTGTGACTTCAATTGAAACCCAGTTTTCTGGAATAATTGCCACCACCACCGTGTTTGGATTCTTGACCATTGTTGCTTCCAAGATGATGATATTCGTAAGCACACATAGCCTCCATCCCGAAAAACCGCTTTTTTTTATCACAAGTTGTTCCTCCCAAAAAAAAAATCCCTCCCCCTTTTTTTCCCTTCCTTCTAATGGCTTTTAAGTGGTATCGATAACTGTCAAAAATGCCGATACTCTCTTTTTTCTCTCCTTCCCCCCAAAAAAATATAGCTTATTCTTCTTCTTCTTTTTTTCTCTCAAACATAATCTATTATTTTCGTACTCTATTTCTTTTCTCCAATTCATTCATATCTGTCCATCCATCTTTTTTCATTTATACAGGTTTCCCCTCCCAAGCCGATTTTGGTAAAATATTTAGATGACCTCGTTCGT
Organism: Sinella curviseta; assembly: GCA_004115045.4. NCBI lineage: Eukaryota > Metazoa > Arthropoda > Collembola > Entomobryomorpha > Entomobryidae > Sinella > Sinella curviseta. The sequence goes on along the minus strand of CM023199.3, from coordinate 75,966,900 downwards.
TTTCGTTTTGGCTGTACCTCGCAATATAAAGTACAGCATCAGGAGAACGTGCAGAATGACAGTAAAATATTGAAAGGAGAGAGAGTTAATATATATTTTTGCAGCTTCCGTTTGTCGCAAAGAATTCAACATGAGGATGTTCCAGATTCCTTACCAACTCCATAAAGCACATAACATATTATACGTATGGGTTAGGTAATTCCAGATTTCGTTTAAATTGCTTCAAACTTCAAATGCTTATCTTTCTCTCCCCACACAGAGCAGCACGCATTGCTTTTCATGGCTGTCAGCTGCCAGATTTACTACAAGTTTTACCGTTATTATCAGTATCATCATCAACATTATCCATCCATTAACCGTTTTACTCGAAATAATAATAATAATAATAATACTTAGTTTTCTTGCTGATGCTGTTCATAAGTCTGCTAGAGCTGGTTCTTATAAACTCCTTTTATTTTCTATCTGGGCCACTCCAAAAAAAAAGGGCTAAAAATAACTTTTTTATTTTATTTTACATTGAAACTGGCAAGGCCACTCTGATAAAAAGGGGTTCGCAATATAAGAAGCAGTTGTAGACACAATGCGAAGGTAGAGAGAGAGAGAGAGAAGCAAAATGACAAGTCATGTCATTCCTATTCAATCCTCCAGAGCTGGCCATGGTCAAGCCATTTCATGATGAACTTGTCTTGGCAGCAGGACAAGTAATGTCACTTTCTATCTATCCGATAAATGTACATCCATCCATTTGTAGATGTGTAGGTATGTGTGGTAGTAAATAGCCGAGATTTCCACTCACATCCGGCCTTTTTTGCCATTTGGCATCATCGCTCTTGACTCCTCGATTCTATTTCCTCTCTCCCTTCCTCTCTGCACTTTTGCGCCATCATTTCTCCTAGTAAATTTCAACCTGCTCTGCCATATAAAAAAAATATAGTAGCCCGCCGCGAGCCAAAACTCAAATGTGTCTGCACACTGATGACTCTGAAGAAAAGTAGCACCGCAAGAAATACATATGCACACACACACACACGGGCCAAAAATAGATTTTTTGGGAATCCTCCATCAAGAACGATTACCCATTTTGGAAAAAAATGTGAGAAGATCCCAAGTGAACGACCCCTTTACTTTTGATCTATATTTGCACGAATCTCAAAAAAACGTGGCAGCACTTTTTCCCTCTTTCTCCTCGTTATAACCCCAGGACATTAAGAAACAGCTCCATATTCCTTTCTTCCCGCTCCTAGTTACGTCGCGGAGGCAGGCAAGCAAAAAAAATAAATGGAGAAAGTGCTTTCTTCTTCTTCTTCTTCGTCTCCTCATTCCTATTTTTTCCTTTTCTCTCGTCATCCACACAGATATTCTAACCGAGTTGAGGAGAAAGTAGGAAAATGGCACACAAAAAGGAAGATACTTTTTTGCTTTCTCTTCTGCTTTTTTGCACGAATATATATATTTTCCCTTTCTTCTCTACTCCATTCTATGTGGGAAGATATCCCTCAGTGAATATGTATTACAATGACATATTTCCCATAAAAAAAGTGGCAAATAAAACCGCAAAAAAATATAGATAAAAATCCTGTGCGGTGTCTCTTGTTCTCTGCTGGGCTAGGTATTTAGAGACAACGGCCATAGTTGTAGGGCGGCAATAATAGTCGTCATTGTTATCGTTCTTTAAGTGTTACGCGCCCTACTGCCCCTTTATTTCTTTCTTGAGTGGCGAGAGAGAGAGAGAGAGAGAGAGCCACCAAAAAACGATTTTCATGAGGATTGCGTGCACTTTCCTCACTGCTCCTCCTTCATTTCCCTCTCTCAGTTGTTATTTCTCTCCGGAGACGGGCTGCAGAGAGAGAAAAGCTATAATACAGTTTTACTCAAAGTACTTTCTCCATTTTCTCTATGTAGTAGTAGCAGTAGTAATAATGACAAGCTTTTTTTGTTTTACTTTTCTCTTAAAATGCGTAAAAATGCTCATGTCCTTTTTCTCCCTTTCTTTGATGTTTTAACTTTTTTTTTCTACAAGGGATCTTGCAGAAGGACATGAAGAGATGAAGATGATGCTGTAGTAGTGCAGTAGGACACAAAAGGGAGAAAGAAAATAGTTATTACATTTTCTCTCTTTTTTCTTTCTTTTTTTTTCACTGCTCAAGTATGTGAGAGTAAAGAAGAAGTGCTTTACTCACAAATATTACTTGTGCTGCAATTATAAAGAACTAAATACATAATGATATCCTGTCCTTTTTTATGGCTTCGTTTTCACTATACTCCTTTAGTGAAAAAAGTATATAAAGAAAAAAAAGTTTTCCTGTTCTTTTTGCGTTTTTTTTCCAGCTAAAATAGTAATCCTGCAGCCGTAGTAGTAGTAGCAGTGCAGCTGAATAGAGAGAAAAAAGTTTTTTTTTTCTTTAAAAAAAATTTTTTTGCTTGAAAAGACGAAGGATAAAAGAAGAGTTAATAGAAGGAACAATAAAAAAAGGGGAACATGTGGAAGAGGAGAAAAGGATTTAAATGTAGAGGAGGAGCAGCAAAAGTGGAATGGAATAAATTGATCTGTTTTAATTTCTAAAAACAATCAAGTATAAAATAATGCATATAGTTTTATTTAGATTTTGTTCAAGTTTTTCTTACAAGGAAAGCTCTCGAGATGACAATACATATACTTCAATTCAATAAGTTTCGCTAATATCATTTCGTTTTAAGAAGCATTTCCGGTTGAGTGGTCAGGAATGAGAATTTTGTTAACGCGGCGCCATAACAGCATTAGTCACAGATAACGGACAGATGTGATTAAGGATTCTTTAGAGTTTGCTACCTCAAGAGATTACTTTGTTACAAAATTATTCACTCTCCAAGAGTCTTGGAAAATGGAATGGACATGTGAGCAAAAAACAAGTTTTGTAGCACTTTTTGCTCCTTTTCCTCGCGTCTGCTGCTGCAGTCAAGCAAAATCCATACAAAGTAATAAGAAAGTTTTTTTTTGCGCATTCTGTTAACTACTGAAATTGACTAATTCCAATTTCATTTGAAAGGCTCTCTGTGTGTGTAGACATGACTGAATTTCTATCACAGAGTCCAGTATAATCCATCCATCTTTTCTGCGCCAGATAAAAAAAAAACTTGTGTCCATTATTTGATTCGTTTCATTAATCAAAGGCGCCCTACTAAAAAAAAAACATCTTCTTTTTTTTCTCTTTCTCGTTGTTGAACGCTTCCTGTATATATGCATATACCTATACAATACAGAGATCCCGGCCCACGTATAAATTCTCTTATCTCTTAAAAAAAAGTTTCACCTTTCTCCTTTCACCAACTTTTTTTCTCTCCTTCAATCGGATGAGCAAAGAGTAAACAAGAATGATAATGCAATTGTGAAAGCAAATAACGAAGACGAAACAAAAAGTCTGTCAACTTGAACTGTTTCGTATAATGTATTTATTTCCTCCTCTTGTAAGCAAACATGCAAGATATACAGAAAAAAAAATAAGAAAACTTTTTTTTTTTTAAAAAAAAAGTTAGTTTAGAGAAAATAAGGAACAAGTTTTTGCGGGCAGCTGACGAAGAAGCTGCTGCTCATTTCTGATCTGTCTGGTTAGTTTTGTCGTGAGAATGGCTGCTGACGTGTTTTTTTTTAAATGTGCTGCAGCAGTTGATATTTTCGCACAAAAGATGCACTCCGAGAGCCCATCGCCAATAAATATTTATATATTTTTTATTTGTGTGTGTGTGGATGAAGTGTTGCTCAAGTAAGTCATCCCGCACACTACAATTGCGCACTACACACAAAACACTCACACAAATGATTTATGTTGCGAGTCAGAGTTGAGGAGCTTTTTCTCCCAGAAAACTTTTTTTTGCCGATTCCAATCCCAACAAAAAAAACTATCATTTTCAGTCTACTTTCCTATTCCTTTTTTTCTCTGGATCCCATTTTGCACAGATTTCCATTACGGAAACTTACAAGCACGTCATTTAGCAAAAACGCCATACTCACAACAACAGAGTGCAGCAGCAGCAAAGATGAATACATGCATCATAAGCCAAAAAAAATATAACTGGCAACAACAACAACAAGAACATCAGCGCAAAAGCATTTACTCGCAGCAAGGGACACACTCTCTCTCTCTCTCTGCAAGAGAGAGTGAGATTCACAAAATGCGGAAATACGATTTTTTTTGTACTATTTTTACTCTCTCTTTTGGAAAACTGCCAAATGGTAATAACAATAATAATAGGAGCAGGGAAAAAAAATGTGTACACTACTACCGTTGCTCACAGGAAGCAAAACGAAGACGAGAAAGAGAAAAATGTATGGTGGGAGTTTTGTTTTGTTTACGATCCTGGCATTGGGAACGAGAGAGAGAGAGAGAGAGAGGAAGAATGAAAGGAAGGAAAAGAAGAATAGAAAAACCCGGAGTGTATCGGATAATTCTGTTTTAGCTTCTGTGTCTGGAAGTATACACGTAAAAAATTTCCCTCCACTTTCACTTTCTCTCTCCCACACCATACACACAACTTGTACATTTTTGGTACAAGTATTTACAAAGGAATACGTACAACAATAAAATTTCATTCATTCAATCCTATTTTGTCTAACAACGCATGTGTGGTGGTATATATATGATGATGTTGTAATGTAAATTCCCAACCGAAATTGCTTTCTTCGAAAGGAAATGAAAGTTGAAAAAAGGATTAAGGATATTTGACAGAGAAGAAGAAGGAGGAATTTTTATTCCACAGATCTTTCCGGAGTGTATGGATAGCTTTTTTTGTGTGGTCGCTGCTGGATGAACTGTGTGAGATCTCTCTCTCTCTGCAAAAGTGTTTTCTTTTTAACAGACTAAAGAAACTACATCAAACAGAGTCATTAATATTATCGTCATCATCAACAACATCACAAGAAGAAGAAAAATATATTTTCAAGGGAATGCCAAGTGAAAGATGAGAAGGTTTTGGTTGCATCTATGTATGTGAAATGAGGAAATGGAAAAAAAGCCATACGACTCACTGACTGAGTATATATAAGCGCCACATACACACACACACACACAGATGATGCTTTCTCCCCATAGGACCCTGAAGCAGTTGAACTCTTCCTATATTTTGCCTTGTGGTGGTGACAAGGAAAAAAAATAAATTTAAGCACGCTCTTTTCTTCCCAAGAGAAAAAAAAATAAAGTAATATGTTTTAACCTTTCATGTCGTTCCCTGTTTCTGTTTTCTCTCGAGCTCTCTCTAGCTCTAGCTTTACGACATTTTCCCTGTGGCTGATTGAAAATGGACAGGTATTCAATTCAGAAAGAGAATAAAAATGGAAGACGCTTTACGACCACCGCGCGGTATATATCCAGAACAGACTTGCTGACTCTGAGAGAGTATAGGTACAACAACAAAAGGACACAATGGAAAAGAAAAAAAACATCATTTTTTTCAATTCAAGAACAAAAAAACATCAGCCACAAAAGAAAAGAAAGAGAAAAAAAATATGACAAAGACGAGAGAGAGAGGACAACGTATTGTTTGTTAGAGAAAAAAGGTTACATTTTTTTCCTCAGTTTTTTTTCCTCAGTTTTTTTTCCTTTCAATCTTACCGTTTTTTGGTACTGGCTGTTAAAGTGAAAGAGCGTTTTTTTGGAGATTCATAAATGATTCATTGGGAAAAAAATGCAATCCTTTCTACGCACTGCATTATGTACTAATCATGGTAGAGAGGAAAAGCCAAAAGATAGCTTCTTAAGAAGACGACCCACCTGTTTTTTCTTTGGCCGGAAAATAACCATCAAATTTGATGCTGCCGAGTTTTATACCTGACCGGCAAGGAAATGGCAGACAAACTCTGCTTCTTATAAACTCTTGTTGCTACCTGATATTATATTTTTTTTCTCTCGCAGAGCGAAAAACGACTACCGCCATCACCGCAATGTATTTTTTTTGTCTGTCTGTTTTCTCCGCTCTTGCCACTGCCACAAACATGCTCTCTCATTCATTTCGCTTGACTGGACTCAAGTAGAGGGAAATGACGACGATGAAAATTTATAGCATCTTTTATTAGCTTCCATGAAGGGAAAATGAGAATGAAAAAAAAAATCTGGAGAATGGGATCTGCCGAGAGAGAGAGAGAGAGAGAGAGAGAGAGAAGAAAAAGAAAGAAGATTTTTTTAGGTATATTGATAGCATCACCTTTTCTCTTTCACTTTCATCACACAACAGGTTCACCAGGAGAGCTACACCATATCACCATCTAAAATATCACTACTTGCCAACACCCAACCAAACTAATCCGAGAGAAAAAAAAGGAGAAAGGAAAAGGAACACTATCAACATTTTCCATTCCGGGGAAAAATGCTGGTTCAATCCAAGCCACACACCACACGAAAGGAAGACAACAAATAATTGTAATCCAATATCCTATTTTTCTCCTGTTCATTTCAACGAGAGAGAGAAAACACCACTCATTCTAGAGCAAAAAGTCCAAATAAAAAAGGGAAAGTGGCTCATTTCTCTGTATATAGTGTAGTAGGACTAGGAGCTGGAATGAGATGAGATAATGTACTAGAAGAGCCCACGGAAGAATGGTACAATGCTAACTAACAAACAAAATGCAATCTCTATCCTTTTTATCTATCTTTTCCCAATCCATTCAGCCAACACGACATCCATCCATCCAACTACAACTTTTTATGTACGACAACCAACTCACCTCTTTTCACTCCTCTCGCATCACATTTCACCTTTTTTCGTTTCATCACGAGGATCGTCGTCGTCATCTTGTCTCTCTCTCTGAAATACTCTCTCCTGCTTTAATACAATTTTTTGCTTTTGTTGTTGGTACTTGGCTTTCTCTCTCTCTCTCTCTCT
>CM023199.3:75941084-75959948 GCA_004115045.4 Sinella curviseta | reverse complement strand
ATTCTTTTTGTACATGGGACCGTGCGGAGCGAAGCGGAGCACCAGGATTCTTATCGCTTGCGAAGCAAGCGATTCACGCAATGGAAGTACATTTCCATGCGCAATCCTTTACATGTACATGCATTCAGTAGCACCTAAAAATCTTTAGCCACACTTTGTGAACGATCTACTGGGCCGATCGAGTTGAAACAAAAAGTTCTGACATTCTCGGAGGCTGAAGTAGTGCGGTTGATCGAGACAATTTTAAAAAGTCGAGAAGTTGATAATTTTTTATAGGAAAATGTGTAGTTGCGAAGGGTGTTTATGATTATACATGCATAAATGACGTTAGTGAATCCATGGTTACCGTGTTGTCATGGTTAATTGGTTGCTATGGTTACCAAATTGGAACTGTGGTGAGATTCATACAGTATAACCAGGTTGGTATGTCTACCGGGTTGACATTGTTGTCCGGTTGCCATGATTACCAGGTTGTATGACAATCCGACATTACAGAAGCCTGAAGTACCTTGGTTGATGTAAAAAAATCGAGAATTTGATGTATGAAAAACTTAGGTGCGTAACAAGGCGTGTATTTTTGGTAGATGCAAATAAGCGGATTGCTCAATTCGAATCAACCTGGAATTTGAATTACAAACGTTATATATTGCATTGGTTAGTATATTGCGTAGGATCTTGCTATTGTTAGCTGAAGTAGTTATGGTACTAGTATTGTGACAATACTATTGTCGAGCATAAAGAGAGAAAGTTGATTTAAACTATTGCAATGTCAATTTACAGTTAGAATATATGTCATGTCATTACAATACAGCCATATTCAAAAATGTAAAAAAAAACCAAAGGGAAAAATCCCAAAACGTTGTACATGAGACCAAATCATGTGCACTAACAAGAAAAAAATAAATATTTTCTTAAAATCCATGCGGTCACATGCGCCAAATTTTTGTGTCAATAAAAGTCCATTGTGATTGCGATGCTTACTTAGTGCATCTTTGCTGATAAAATATTGCAAGAAATTAACACAATGAAATGAAATGAATGCAGAAATAAATGCCGTATAAGCATCTGTTCCAGGAAGAGTAGGATTTGCGCACTTAGGTAGCCGCCGAGTTCACATCTCGCATATATAAGATCGGATGGTGTATATTTGCTAGTGGACCCAAGTGCTAATGGACTTCATTAACCTTAGTAAACCAATTTTTGTTATCTTTAATGAAATTAAAATGACTGAATAAACTGATGTCAAATGGTTCGTCGACAACAGAACTGGCATTTGTTTGCTGCTAAACAAACAATATACGCGCGACCATCAAAATCAAAATATTTTGGTTTCGATGATTTTAACACTTGAACTTTTGCAAAGTGGAAGGCACAAAAATTTGGCGCATGTCACCGCATGGATTTTAAGAAAATATTTATTTTTTTCTTGTTAGTGCACATGATTTGGTCTCATGTACAACGTTTTGGGATTTTTCCCTTTGGTTTTTTTATTTCTCGTCGCCATCACTTTATTCCTTTTTTTCACCGCCACAATGTTGTTAATTCAATCAACTTGGCTTGGCTAACTTTTTTCCCAATTTCCATCAGTCTTCTTCTTCTTCGACACAAGCACTGTTTCCCAACCAATCAAATTTTCTATTTTCGTCACCTCTCTCTCTCTCTCCCACTCTCTATTCAATCAACACAACAGAGCACAGCAGCATCCATATCTGATTTTCTTTCGAGAGAGAAAAGAAAGTGAAGCAACGGCCATTTTTTTACAAAATAGGTCTTACGGACTACTATAAATAGCTTTTAGCGACATATATTACTTATGTATCTTCTTCAACTTTATGTACATATATATGCTTGGATGTGTTCATCCTGTAATTCCTTTTGATCAGTTGCTAAATGTATTACCTCATCACACAAAGAAAGGAGTTTGGCAAAGAGAAACGATAACTAATCGCAAGGCACAGCAACTTACGTGCTTTCTCTTTCTTCACGACACCCTCCTTTCACGAAGAAAAAAAAAGTTAGTTTGTCTCCACTTTTTTTTCCTCTTCTTCTTCTTCTTCACCAAAACTCATTGTCGTTCTTTTAGCAAGAACTATATGCAGTAGCAAAAGTAATTTATTCTTTGACACCGAACAACACACACACTCTTTTTTACTCTCCTTCTTCAACTAAACCAACAAAAAATTTTTCTTTATATTTTTTTGTCTCTCTCGTTTATAGTATCCCTTGTGTCGTCCACCAAAGAAATTTCCCCCTTCTTTTCTCTCTCTCTCTCCGTCTGTGTGTGTTTTTTGGGGAAAAGAGAAAGAAAACTTTTTAATAGAATTGTGTAGCAATATTATTATTATTTATAAGTATGTATGTATGCGTAGGCATGTAAGGGATGCGAGGCGGATGCTAGTGGGCCGTTTTCTTGCTGAACGCGAGCAAACATGGAGAAATAAAAGGAGGAGAAAAGATGATGAGTCCCCCTCATTTTTTCATCAGATTATATTTCTTTAAGTTTTTCAATATTTTCTCAAACTATCAAAGAGGAGAAAGTATTTTTTGCAATTTATTGCTCAGAGTTTTTAAGCTGTTGTTACTTTTTTCGCTTCGCTGCTCGCACCGTGTTCGCAACAATCCATCACAAACATGGTGCTAGTATGTAACAAAGGCAAGCAGTCAACAACAAAAAAAGTTAATAACATTTTGAATTATTACCTCGTAATGTCAACAGTAGTGTTTTCACCTTAAAATGTAATAATAAAAAGGACAAGCTGAAGAAAAGATTGTAGGAGAAAACAACTTTTTTCTTTTATTTCTTATCATCACCATCATCGTTGCTTTGTGTCATGTGATGTTTTTTTTCTTCTCTTTTCTCTCTCTCCCATTTTCACTTCACTTCCCTTTCAATTTGCGCAGATATTTCTGGTTGCTCAGTTCAATTTACAAAATAAATAACAAGTTATTTCACTACTTTTTCCTAGAATAAGCCAGCGAGTCAAGCCTTTGACAGGATCTGCTGCTGCTGCTCTTTTCTTGCTTTGATTTGATAAAAAGTGGCAGACAAACATCAACAGCAACAACGAGTGAAAAAAACGGAAATGAATGATTTATTTATCTCGCTCTCTCCACCTCCGCACTTTTTTTAGTTGTGCTGCTTTGTATACATATATTTTTCTTGAGATGACTTGACACAATGCCAACTCTTTATAATAAATTGACTGATCGCATAATATATTTTTTTCCAGGATATATGCCACTTATTAGCCTTTCATGTCAATTCAATCAAATTCAATTCCTTTTTATTCCCCATCATCATCATCATTACTGTTTGGAGATGGCGTAATTTAATCAAGATGAGCAGCAGCAGCAGCAGAGAAAGCAATAACATTCCGACACAAGCAACTTGAAAAAGTCAACATTATTATCAACAAGAGCTCTTTCCAAATCTCAAGTGAGTTTTGAGTTATGCACTACGACTGCTGCTCCCGTTATGCTGCTGCTCCGGCCTTTCAAACACACAAGTCAACTTTATGTTGTTTTGCCACATTTTTTTATGAGATCGACACGGAAGACTAGACCTTGCTGCTGCAAATGCATAAACCCCTTTCAAAAGCACTTTCAACCTACATAAAATATACAGAAATGCATATACCTATATATAATATATAACAACCATGTTTTTTACTTCAATTATTTACGCAGTAATTAAAATAAAGTTTTTGAACTTTCACATTTTCCTTGCAGCCGCATGCCGACTTGTACTAACCACTCTGCAATAATGAATGGAATGAATGGAAAAACATGAGGATGAAAATTTTTGAAGAGTTACCCACACTATAACATATTACTTTACATTCAACAAGAGGGAGACAGACCGGCAGTGTACTTTAATTAACTGCCACTTGAATAATAATAATAGCAACAACAACAACAACATAAAAATATATATTTTGGCTTACGTGTGTACTGAGTCAAGTGAAGACCTTTCTCCCGGAAAAAAAATGATGGTCCTTCTTTCCGTCTGCGTGTGTGTGTAATATGTTGCCTTGTTGCTAATTCACTTTTTACTCCATCCACTATACTTTAAATATTTCCAACAAGCAACATGGTACACAGGAACAAAAAAACACGGAACATGAGAGAGCTCATCTCTTTTCAACTCTTTTCTTGTTCTTCTACTCTGTCGGGAGTCGTCATCATCCTCTCTGCCTGATGAATATTATGTCTGGAATATATACACACACACAAAAGCACACACACACACACTTCTGTCGATTTCTTCTCTTTCCTCTTACTTTACTACTTACTTAAATTCCACCACCACCGTTCCTTATTATTATTGTTTGGTATAGAGAGAATGTGTGGAGCTGACTGCTCTTTTCTCTTATGTCATTCCACTTTCTTTTTCGTGGAACAAGTAGAGTATGTGTATGTATGTGTCTTCCAGAATGCTCCTATCTTTTCTTTTGCCAAAAAAAACAACTCTCCCTTTTCTTTCTTTCTGTCTGTCTCCTTGTCTCACCGAGCGTGTATGGTCATATATCAAGTTTCCGTTTTAAGCGTTGCAGCAGCAGCCGTAAAAGCAAAAAGGAAGGCCGGATACTGCTTTAAGGAGTCTTTTTTTTGCTGTCTGCTGAGTTTACTAGTTTTTCTCAGTTTCGCGAGTGTGTGTGTGTTTCTCCCTCTCTGTGTGTCTATGTCTAGCTGAACGCAGCTGCTTTGTGTGACTAGAGAGATGGATTCCCTCTGCGTTCCACTTTATAACAAAACCATCTTCTTTTCACAAGCTTGGTCGTTGAATAGAAAGGATGTTAAGTTGAATGCTGCCGCTGTTTCTCTCTCTCTCTAGCAAGTAGAACTAGAAATGGTGGCGGCGGTAATGCTAGTGGTAGTAGTAGTATTTCTTCTACTCCATCAACAACGAGAGAGAGAGGAAAGTAAAGGAAAAAAAGGAAATCATATCATCATCATCATTTTCATCGTCAAGACAAGAAAAACTCGTTCGTTACGTTCCTCCTATAACCTTTATGCTTGTCACTTGGAATGGAACATTAATGCATATATCATATGATGATCATACTTTTCTTCTAGGCCTTTTACTATACATCATCATCCCATATTATATAAAAGCAAAAAAGTCCCACTCTCTCTCTAACTTTTTATGTGTACACTTATATTTTGTCGTCGTCGCAGATGATATAACTGCACACTCAGCTTTATAGTCTATTTTTTCCTGCTCTGCTCCACAATGTTTTCTTGTCGTAAAACGAAAGAATAATAATAAGATATAACGTCTCCCACATGAAAAAAAACAAGAGTTATAGTGGGACGATATGGGCATAAATGGTCTTATTGCATAAATGCTTCACATGAGAAACATTTTTTACCCTGTGCTATACTTGGACGAGTTCTCTCTCTCTCTCTCAGCAGTTCTCTGTTGCCGCCATCATGATGATCATCAGAGAGAATCTCCACAGTAGTTGTGCAGTAGTAGCAGTCGACGGCGGCGGTGGTGGTCCACACACATCAACATTTTCTCCTGTTATGCTTTTGCTGCAGCTTCTTCTTTTTCCTGTGCTGCTGCTGCTGCTGCTTCCTCTTGGCCTGGCAAGCCAAGTCGCCACATACTAAACCATGCCAAAAGAGAGAAGAGTTTTTGAGTGGAGACTAGAGAGAGAGAGAGAGAGAAAGAAGCTTTCCAGAGAAAATGGCCATAGTCGTAATAATAATACTTAAGTGGTGTATGGTATGCAGAGCATGTATGTATAAGCAAAAGAATAAGAGCGTTGGATCTTGTTTTTCAAGTTATATTGGAACAGGGATGCTGCTGCTGCTTGCTTGCCGTTGCCACCATAGCTCCAAGTGGATTGGAATCTGGCTTATATACTTATTATTATTTTGCATGGCTCATCATCATACTACTACTTTCACTACACACTATCGCATATAAAAGTTAAATATTATGAAAGCTCTGTGTGTGTGTGTGTGTTTTTACTACAGCATAGCAGCAAATTACTTAAATGTTAAAGCACCACTACTACTTATGCCACACTACTCACTACTACTGCTGCAAGCACAATGCCCTTTTCGGTTGATGGTTTTGCTTATATTATGTAGTCGATAAAATAGTTAGTAGTTACGGTGGGAGTGCATACATATCTGCATAATGCCACAAGATCCATGATGCAGACAGACGATCCACAAAGAATGAATCGAAGAGAGAAAATCCTGGTGGAAAGTAAACTTTAATATGAAGTAGCACACCAGCACCACCACCGCCATCAAGCCACGCATGTACCTACGCCATGCACGTAAAAGTAAAGCCATGCTATAAGATACTTAGAAGAGGCTTTCAAAGGAGACGTCCCTTGTAGTACAGAATGTGGCTTTGTGAATACAAATATGACTGGTGAGTAGGCATACACGCGCGGCGTCTACCACTACTCGCCACTACCATATTTACTATTGTAGTAAGTAGCGCCAGTGTTATCAACATCGTCGTCGTCGTCACAAAAGAAGGGATTTTGCTGCTGTAAAAAAAGTGGATGTTGAATATGCCGTGGTGGTGGCGAATAAGAAAAAAATGCAACGTGGAACGCTATAGTGTTGGTATTACTCACTAAACTAAAATGCTGGTGTATTTTATATCATATGAAATGAAGGCTTGACTGGGATGAGTTTTGCATTATGTGCCAGCTCTCTCCTCTCTTATGATGGACCTATATAGACAGACAGAGCTAGAGAGTTGGCGGAAATGTGTCTTTTGGCCATTAATAGGGTTCTTCTTCTGTTGTTGTGTCTTTTCTTTCTCCTCATCTTCTCTTCTGTTGTATATTGTGTGTGTGTGTGTGGCTTATTTACTCGCTCCTTTCGCTGCTGCTTCTCTCACAACAACAACGACGACAAGGGAAGGAGAGAGAAAGGAGAAGAGTATAATGGCAAGTCACAGCATGGCATGAAAATAGCAAAGTGGATCGAGTCGAGTGCTGGAGTATGGCATGGTAAAAAAGGGGAAAGCAACCAGCAGCAGCAGGAGCAAAAACAGATAGCTGGGAAGAAAAGAAAGGAGCCAGCCAATACAATAAAGCAGCAGGAGGAGGAGAAGAGAGAGAGAGAGAGAGAGAGAGTGAAAGCGGAAAAAATGTACACAGCGTTAGGAGATATCATGCAACAGTGGTTATGGCGGCGGCGGCGGCGGTGGTGGTGGTGGAAGATAAGCAAAAAAAAGTAGAAAGCGGCATGCACATTACATCTCTTTTTATATATATTATCATCTTCATATATATTACCTTATATATTTATAGAGTGTGTGAATGATGCAAACATACACAACAGATAACAGATGGACTATGGTCCAAAAAAAGAGAGAGAAAGAAAGCAATGCTTTTTTTGTGCATGATCCCGTGCGCTTTTTATATATTTATTAATCCCGTCCATGTAAAAATGCGCACGTTTACACAAAAGGAGAGCGTATCTTCAAAGGATAATGGTGAATACTACTACTACTACTACTACGCGTAATGCAAATGTATGGAAAATATTTACTTGTTTTCTCCCTCTCTGTGTAAATAGTAAACATAAACATGGAAAAACACTACAGACTATACAGCACACGCTACTTGAACATTAAGGTATACCATAATAATAATAATAAGTTGTCTCTGTGTGTGTGTGTGTTCCCTATAGATAAAAGAGAAAGCTACGTTTTTTTTGTCTTTTGCCGTTTTTATTTACTTCATCACTGCATAACTTTCTCCATGCTGTGTTTGTTGCTGCTGCTGCTACTACAATGTAAACATGCATGACAAGTTGCTTGCTACTACTTTTTGTTGTTTTCTCTTTTAGCCAACTTTCCTCGCGCCGCAGAGAGAGAGAGAGGGAAGGAGTCAGGAGGAAAGCGGCGTATGGTTTCCTGTTACTGCAGCTGTTGAAACTGGAGAAGGTAAAATAGGAGAAGTAGTCCCGATGCGGTTGTAGATAAAGACGGGAGCATTAGGTAATGGCATGTTTGTAAATACTATGTACTTCCGAGGAGGCACTTGCTACAACATTGACATGTTTGTGTGTGTGGCAGGGAGAAAAGTGAAAGTGAACTATATGGAGTAAAAAAAATGGAGGAGCAGTGATGCTTATATGAGTTGGTTTAATTGTTTGGGAGGAGGGAGGGAAAATAAATGGAAAGTGTCTTTACATGTGCTGGGAAATTGTGCATAAATTGCGTTATTTGGAGATAGGCGGTACATTAGCTACACATTTACATACTTTGTTTATTTGGCAAGGTAAAAAATCATGAGCTGGGCTGGAACGAGAATGAAGGCAAGTGTTGGAATATTAATGAGATTAATATCTCTTTACTCTTAGTTTTTAGTGTACTCTCAAACGAGTATAATGATCACGTTTTCTAATTACAGTTCCGACAATGCGTGCGTGGGAGTTCCGCTCTACTTGTTTGAGAGAAAGTGCTATTTTGGTGGTACATTAAATTGCCAATAATGAGAGCGAAACAGGCTGCAGGAAGCGGAAAAAGTAGGGAGTGAACAGGATTCTCTAAAAATAGAATTTTAAGTTTTTTTTTCCAGCAAGGCAAAACACTTCACATTTTATTATGCTAACATTAAATCCTCTAGAAATTTCCGCTCCCATAACACACTACCTTTTCTTGTCATCCAGCCAAAATAATGATGATGAAGAATGCGTCACTTTTTTTATGCAACGCGGCTTTGTAGTAGAGTCATATTACGTAATGGAAAGGAACACGTCTATATTAGGTAACAGCTGAATCTTGTAAAAAGAAAGCGTGATTATCATGATGATGAAAATTTTCGTACTACTTTTGCGTATTATGTATACTCTGCCGCGCTTGCGGTGGCGACAACTATGATGGTGGTGGTGTTGGTTGGTGGCGGTGGTAAAAACTTGATCTGAATAAATACTGGCAGCTATATACATAAGTATATAGAAACGCAACCGTTCTTCCACTTCTGGGTATCCCATGAACTCATCATTTTCTTCATCAAAACAACTTTGCTTTCCTCATCGTCGTCATATTTTCTTCTGACATTTTCCAGCAGCAGCGCATCTTCCTGAATGAATGTTTGTTGGTGGCGAGCACGTAGTGCGGCTTATATTATATGCTGCTGTGCTGTGTGAGCATGAACGCCTTGTAAGTAATGCCATCAGCCATCATCCCATCATCATCACCATCAAATCATGTCGTTCGAATGATGTGCAACCCGAAACGAATGAACAAAATTGATGTTGATTTGATGATGATGATGGCTGTGCAAATGTAATGCTGCTGCTGTCTATATACATAGGTATATACATAAATACGGGATGTTACTGCTGTTGATAGTGGTGGTGGCGCAAAATGTGATGATGACTATGACACGACACGAGAGAGGTGGTGGTGTCAACCATCTCAAGTGTCTCTTATATGTCGAAATAGTAAAAAGAGTGCAAAGTAGACCACACTGCATCACATTGGATGGAGATGAGAAGTCAAGTGATAGCACTTCTTGAAAATTGCTATGCATAAAAAAAATAATGATCATGTTGATGATGAGATGATATTCACCGCACACCAATGTTCTATTCTCGCGAAAATGTTAAAATTGATGATGAGTGCGAGGAAAATGAAATGGTGCACACCACCTCTCTCTCTCTCTCTCTCTCTCTCTCTCTCTCCTTTTTCCTGTCGTCGCTCTTGCCATATTTTCATATTTACGCTTCTCTATAGTCTGTTTGATTTGTTTGTGTGAAGTGGGAAAGCAAAAAAAAAGGTATCATTTTCATTTCTTCTGCGGAAATAAAAAAAAGAAATGGAAAAAAAATAAAGTGGGAAAAGATTTTCATCCTCAATTCCAGGTGAAATGTTTTATGCATGCCCAGCTTCATTTTCATGATCGGTTTCGTTAAACACAAGTTAAATATTATATACCTATATCTTCTATAGCTTTCAAGGAGAAAATGATGAAATTCAGCAGAAATAGAGATTCATGTATTTTGTATGTACTTTTATGTTTAATTGATTAGCAAACGAACAGAAGGATGACTGCTCTGTCGTTTTAGAAGATGATGAGCTGAATATATATAAAAAAAACGATGACGATTTTGATTTTGATTAGTAGAGAGAACCGATGCTGACACAGCAAAGCATTGACAAGCTACAGATTACTTTTTTCCAGAGACAGACAGACTGGATGACTTGGTAAAATATTTGATGGAAAACACAAGTATCCCAATCCAAATCCAATCCACTGGAATGTGTGGTAGTAGTTGAGTGAGTGAGTGATTATGGCGTGAAGAAGATTAAATGGGAAAACATTTTTATGAAATCAATTTTTCATACGAGTGCTTCATCATCAATCATCAGCAGAGAGAGAGCAGTTTCCCAAAATGTTTAATTCCAAATTCACATGCGTAACTACCTATTCCCTTTCTCTCTCTCTCTCTCTCAACTCTAAAAATAGTATGTTGTAGTAGTGATATGATAAGGGTGACGAGAGGAAGGAGAGCAAAGGCAAATATTGATGCAAGAAAATTGGACAAAGTTGGTGGAAAAAGGAGGAGCAGCTAAACTTACATAATTCTGAAATTTAGCGAATTGTAAACATGAATTATGTAACGGCCCAATAGATTAATTTACTTAGGCAGAGAAAGGGAGAGAGACAGAGTTGCGAAATGGCACACTTGATATTAAGTTCAATCCTACCATTTCGTCATCAAAACAGAATTGACTCATTTCTCCTCCGATTCCTCTCACAAACACCTTTTCCAGCCAGTATTCCTCCTCGTTCCATTTTCTCCTCAAAATAATAAGCCATGTTGATGGCTGCGTGGTGGTGGAGAAAGCTTGGGAAAGACGAGAGAGAAAAATATACACATTTTGCGAGAACATTTTTTTAAACGCGGCTAGATGTACGCTAGCAAGCAAATAATCAAGTTTTACATTCTACAGATATTCACAAGGTAGAACTGTATAAATAATAGAGTAGATAGTTATTTAGATGCTCCAAGAGGATTTTTTCTCTTCTCTCACTTCATGGCCAAATAGGATGATGATGAATCCAATATAAAGTAATGGTTTAATAGCAACTAAAAGCATCGTCACGCTGAATTAGCCTCTTTTCCCAAAAAAACTCCTCGGCGCTCCTCCACTCCCCTCTCCTCCTCCTCCCCGCAAACTCATCATTTTCATCGAACTCACTACTCGCATAGAGCACACACTCACTTTCCCTGCAAATACATTACTGGGATCATTAATGGAAAGTGAATGGATGAGTGAGCATTAACGCAGAGCAACAACCTTTTTAACTTTTTCCATATTACCTACTCGCACACTACTACTCGTGCATATATTGTTGTAATGACGCTACTGTACTGGTTGGTACAGCCTTAATAAAATGCATGATGATATATTATTGGAATAAATGACGATGATGATAAGGATAATGTGCAGAGTTTTTAACTTGATCCTTCAGGTCGCCCAGTTTGGTTCACCCACCACCACACAAGCCACCCCTTTGAGCAGGGCAGGGTGGGCCCGGATTATGTAATGATGTTTGCGTAACCCTTTTACTTTTTTTAGCAGCATTGCTCCCTCATTTTCATGATAATGTGTGCTATGTTGTCTGTCTGTGCTCCTTTCGGAATGCATACGAATAAAAGTGGCAAGTGCCAATATTCATGAGCACCACTGGGAAAGTAAACTGGAGTGGATGTATATGTGTATAGTGACGTGATGATGCGGTTCTCGAGTAAATGGCAAAGTTTTTCTGGTGGATCTCGTGAATAAGTAATAATGGAGATGATCATGGATGCTGGTGGTGGTGGTGGTGGTGGATATGGGATTTTTTTACAATAAATTGACACGCTCTCTCAAAGCAAACAGCTATAAACGCCTCGTATTATAGTGCTTGGCAAAGAGAGGGAAAGAAGACGAGAAAAGAGAGAAAACTGATTTTTGTTTGGAGTTCTTTTTCTTAGCTCTCTGACTTCCATAAATAAAATAGAATACACTGCTACTTTCTTAATGGATTTTGGCAGTGAGGAGATGAGAGATACAGTTTCTTAAAATGGAAGTGTTTTTTGTGTGGGAATATCATCGTTATTTTGCCAAGTCCATTCATCCGCTAATGATATTACTTATATTACTTATATATATCCGTTTTTACGTTTACCTACGTCCCGGGTCGGATAGAAAGGTTTTGGAGGAATTGAAGCAATTGCACGAGTGCTACACTCTGCGTATTTTGATGTAAAAATATCCAAAAGGGAATTATGGAAGCATATTTATATATAACATCTCATTCAAAACACTTACAGTTTATTGGCACCATCTTCTCCCGTTGATGGAGTAAACGGGTATAGAAATCCAACCGCTTTTGGCAAGCAAACAAAGGAAAAAAAATAGGAATAAACAGAAAAAAAATTATGAACCCTGCAGCGAGCGTCAGTACTGAGGTCTATTAGCTAAAAATAGAACACACACTGCTTTTCCAGACACTGAGTATCTCTTTACCGTAATAAACAGGTTTGAGTGTTTATCCAGAATTTTACTAACGCCAAAATATTCTGGTATCATTTTCAGGTAACGCGATTCTGTTGCTGGAAGTAAATATACATAAAACAAATTCATTGTAATTTAAAGGCCATCATGGTTGCAACATTAGCCATTGTATTTCTTTGTCTCTGGTTTGACTGCAAACTAATGAGAGGGGGAAATGGCAAATTCCAGAAAATAGCAGACTGTGTGCGTTCCATAACTTCTCCACGAGACAGGTTATGTACAAATGGACAGGAAACAAAACAAATGGCAAAAAAAAATGTGAAAGCCAAAGTTGAAAGTTGAAGGCTTTATATTAAACCTCCTTCATATCATCCTGTGGAATTTTGTTTCGCGATGTATAATGTGACATGTAATATTACCTAGATGCATATTTTTACGGGTTTCTCTCATTTCCTTCCCGTATCGATTTCTTACAAGGGATTTTTTGAATTCTTGTATCTTGATCCCACTGTGGTTGAAAAGGGAAGAGAAGGAATTTAGGAAATCATTCAGTAAGGCAGTTCAATTGGGAATTTGAAATGGAAATAGTTTAGAAATAGATGCAAGTTAAGAAAAATGTGCTTTATAAAAGCTAGCTTCACACGCACAATATTTCATAGGACGATGCTATGTGCTCGACCGGAAATGTTGAATTGCATCTGTGTACGAATTTGCAAATAATATGGCCGTTTTGGGGATATTGGTCCATCATTTTAAAACGTAGCAAAATATTTTTGTTCATTCCCAAACGGCATAGACGACATAGCAAAATGGATTGGGAGCAGCGCAGTGCTACAAATATGCAATTTTGTACTTTTTATTTTTATAACTTCCAAAAACTACATAAATTTTGCACTTTCTCTTCTCACAAGCGCCATGCATCAATCCCTAATTAGGTGAACGCTGCTGCTGTTACGGGGCTCTCCAATTTTATGTACGGCACGGTTACTGCATGCAGCTGCTCCATTGGGTGCTGCTGTCAAGCGATGAAAAATAATTAATAAAAAATTGATGTATTGCCCTCTTTGGCCATGTAGTCCTTTGAGGTCTGCTCCAAAACTAGCACCTTTTTACGATACCGGAGCAAGACGGCTAATATTTATGGACTGCTTGTTGTTTTCATCAGTTTATTCCCAAATTCCCAGTTGATGTTGTGCTCAAATAAAAGCACTTCCTCCCATTTCTTCGCTAAAAAATACTGCAAAAAATGTGTTAGTTTCTTTTTTGAAATAAAAAAATGTTTTATTGCCAATTGTCTCGAAAAAGATTTAGTGTTTGTACGTGCCAAGTAATAAAAAACGTATCTGCTGGGCAATGATAAATACCAGAAACGCAGAAAGCATGTGTGTGCCTTAAAGAGCAATCATTTGTCATTTTACTTTACATTTAACTCGTCTTGGTATTATATCCTGATTCCAATAATTCTAATTTCATATTAAAACTTACTAGCAGTTTTTAAAAATCTGCTTCAGAGTCATGAGTCATTGATCATGCGAAAGGAAATTAACTAGTTTACGACAGGAAGTTGTACATGGGGCAATGCGAGACTTTCATTACGAATCAGATCAATTTGTTATTTTTATCTTTTTTATTGGGTTATAGGGTACATTAGATACAATACCTAATTATTATTCTGGGACGCGCTTATAAAAAAAAGTGCAACTGAAACTGATTTGCAATAAGAAGAGCTTTAATACTTTTGATCTACTTTTCTTGATGACTGTGGCGAGTGGCGACACGACGGTGGTGAAGTTGGATGAGATTTTTTTTTTCAGGAAAAAACAATTGATTTAATGAAGTTAAGTAGCCGCTAGGAAGACGACGTTGAGGAGAGGATCTCTTACCAACCAAAGCAAAGTGTATAATAGCCAGAAAAAATAATAAGAAGTTTTGTAGTAACTGCCAAAGGACAAGAAAAAATATATACCTAGGTACAAAAATGGCTGTCTCAAAATGGTAGACATCAACAAATGAGCAAAGTTTGTGCAATGATCTACTTTTCCTCAAAAGAAATGTCTTTGTCTCCATCTCAGTCTGCGTTTCTGTTTCTTGTCCAACTTTTTAACAGCTTTTACATGTATACATACCTTACTCACAAAGCTCTACTACATATATTACATTTCTCTCTGTGTCGATCTCATTAACAGAATTTGCCAGAAAGCAACCCAACGACAGTAGTGGTGAATATTTCCCCTTTTCTGTCAGTCTGGCTAGACGTTAAGTCGTAAAAAGAGCAGCGTCTGTAATAATAATAACAACTAGGCGAACAAAGAAGAGATTCATTTCAGAAAAAAATATTAGATGATGGAGGTGAATGTTCATAAAAAAGGAGAGGCAGTTATAAAACCTATGAAAATACACCAATTTTGGTGGTGGTGATACGTTTGCTTCCTTCTCTTTCAGTAAATGTTGAAAAGTTTTCTAATAACGAGCGTTTCTTCAAAAAAAAAGTTGAAGTAAACTACTAAATTAGCAGGTTATGGGAATTAGATTGATTACATAGGAAAGGGAAGGCGGAAAAGGGAAACTCGACTGTTTAAATTAAAAAATTATTCAATTGTAGAAGGGAAAGTCATGAGAAAATGAATAAATGCCATGTAAAACACCAGCGTAAAACAGGAATACGTTTAAACAATTCAAATAAATTTATTTTATCATCAACTTTTTTTATATTGCAACATTCACGCACTTTACAATTAACATATTATGCAATAACGTGCACAGTTTAAAAACTAAATCAGCAAATAGTAAAAATGTAAACTTAAAATTATTACAATTACTCGCTGTCATCGTCATCATCATCACTTTCCCCCATTCTATCAAGTGCATCAAAGTCGAATCCATCATCATCTTCGTCATCGTCGTCTTCATCATCTTCCTCCTCGTCCAAGTCGGGGTCTTGATCTTCATCAACTCCGTAATCAAATTCTTCGCTACCATTCTCGTCGCTATTATCTTCATCATCCATCATCCCATACATTTCATCGTCATCTTCGTCGTCGTCACTTCCCTCATCTGAATCCCCACCCAAAGTCGTATCATAAAAGTCATCAGTAAATTCGTCTTCGTCTTCATCCTCGCCTTCCTCAGGGAGATCAGATAAATTAATGCTTTCAACGTCTTCTTCATCAGCTTCATCACTTGCATTATTGGCATCTGTCGTTTGGTCATTTTCTCCGTCAGAGTCCCCAGACTCAAAGTCATCATAGTCGCAAGGTTCCAACGGCTCCTTAGTAAAGAGAAGTCCTCGTTCCCACAAATCAGACACGACTTGTATCTTCTGTCCTATATCGTTGGAGCTAATGGGCAGGTCCTCAATCTTGGTATATTTTGGATACTGGCTAATCAAATGATTAAGTGCCGGCGCTAATTCTACCGAGAGTTCCAAGAATTGTGGTTCACTTTCTTCGTGGTAGACGAGCGGATTCTCAGACGAGAAGTACAGCTTTATTTGCTCCTCTTCTACAACCAGTCGTACGCAATTCTTGCGAATAAACTTAACCTTGGTTTCTGGACCAAATTCAACACGATTGAAAACCCTTCCTTTTTGCATAAATTCTCCATCTTCCACGACAGTCGTTTCACGCTCCTTGGAACTGAGGTAAGGCGGTAGTGAGTCCCAGATGAATTTCTTGCCCATTGCGTCGCATGCGAAATCAGCGGGCTCCTTGGCCAACTTTGTAACGAGGTCTTGTATATTCTTGGAGAAGGCGCTTCGCTTTTTCTTTAATTCGCTGTCTGACGTATTTTCATGTGCGATTCCCATAAATGATAAATAATCTGTTGGAAGTCCCTTCCGGAAGCTGACGTCTTTTGCAATGAGCTTGTCAAGTGCATGGTTCAAGTGCTACACAAACAATTAAAATGATACATTGCAATAAAATTCATTAGATTACGATGCAAATCAAAATATTACTTAAATAATATTTCTTACGTGTTTCAGTAAATCGCCGTAAGTATTCAACTGATTGCATGACAAAGTTATGTGCAGGGAATGCTCACCGTCCACAGTCTGTGCTTGATGAATTACACCCCTAATTTACGAAATCACATTATAAATTGTCATTGTTAACTAGATAATTTTGAATTCGTTGTAAATGCTGATAATTCAGTTTATATTTATACCTAGGGAAATATAGTAGGTCACCTTCCTCGAGTACAACATCTAAAATTGGCTCCCCCAAATTGTCAGTTTCTTCAGAAAAGTTTCGACTGGAGAATCTGGGAAGTACTTCATCCTGATTTCTCGCAGCGTACAACTTCCATCGCTTCTTCCCTTCTATTTGAAGTATGAAAGCTTCAATGTCGTCAAAATGAGGAGCAAATCCCTGCGAATCTGGAGGAGTCAGGTACATATTGGCTCCGACAAAACTCCCGAAATATTCCTGACATGATTTTAAATAATGGAAAAATATTGTGAATATGAATAACAATAATATTAATGGATTGATAAAGAGCAATTGTGGTGACATACCTGCAAAGAAGAGTTGAGTCTCCATAAAGGTTGAATGTATGTTTGTGGATTTAGCATGCGAATACTGCATCCATTGTTGTAATAATCCCAAACTACTGCTGGTCTAACACGTCCTGAAAATTGAAAAATATACAAAGTAGTAGTATTGTAGAAATATTTAATAAATCTTATGGATGGATTTTTTCGATGGAAAATTTCAAATAACCTTGCATGCTTTCTGACAAAGTTTCCCTCTTCCCATCGACATAGCTTGTGATGTCCAAATTCACTCCATATTTGACTGGATTTCGCCGGAGCATGTCATCAAAAGTTTGAGTTGTTAAAATCCACTGGTAATATGTTGCAGCATCGCTGTGTTTCCGCTTGACAAGCAGTGGCTTCTTCTCCCAATAGGTTTTCATGAACTCATCGGTCGTGACAGGATCAAGCAGCCACTTAAGAGAATTTTTTCCATGATCAAAGCTGTCCTCAATTCGGGATGAAGTCAATACAGATCTAATGTCAACTGGTGGAACTTTGGAAGTGACTGTGTACATAGATGAATTAGACGAAGTAGGAATGGCCACGGTGCCTTGGTGTAATTTCTTATTCGACTTTGTTGGCGTTTTCGTAGAAATCCCATTAGTTGCAGGCACTTTAGAGGAAGATGACGACGTCGACGACGAAGGTGCCACAATTTTTGGAGTTTGCTTTTCTGTCCCCTTCTTTTTATTTACTTCAAGCCCCTTACTAGGTGTCTTCTTGGCAGAAACCCCATTATTTGCAGGTGCTTTGGAGGATGACGATGAAGGTGCTACAATTTTTGGAGTTTGCTTTTCTGCCGCCTTCTTTTTATTTACTTCAAGACCATTACTAGGTGTCTTCTTGACATGTTCCACAGCTTTGACCTCTGTCGCCAAAAGTTTACTCTTCCTATTTACATCTTTCCCCTTCTTTGTAGCCAACGGATTGGGAACCATCTCGTTTGTCTTCCTGGTCTTGACAGGTGGCTCATCATCGTCATCCGATAGACAGATAGTGCTCTCCAACGCTGACGCACTCAACACATCCGAATTGGAAGCATTGGCCTTCTTCTTATTCTTTTTCCTCAGCTTCTTCCGTTTGTTCCGTTCCGTTTTCCCGTTAGATACCTGTTCGCCGTTATTCACATCGTTTAGCTGAGCAGGCTTCTCCGCCACATTTTTCCCACCTGCCTCCTGGCGATTGACCTTTGACTCCGATTTCGTCGCTGTCGCTGGGACAGCGTCAACTTTCAGCTCACCATTTTCGTTCTGATTGCGCTTCTTTGCCTTCTTCTTGTTGCGTTTGCTTGCTGACGTCTGTCCATTTGGCGCTGACGTGTCCTCGTAACTTTTCAAGGTGGACTGTCACATAAGAACACAAAAAAAACATCATTAATTATCATTAATAACAGTTATTGTTTCACATTTAGCTGTAAAATAAGGATGTAATCATTTTTACCAGTCCTTTGTAGACAGAATACGCAGAGACAAAACGGGGATCTTCCACAGTTGGGTCCTTCATGATTCCACAATAAATTTCGCTGAATAACCAGTGACCCAAGTTAACCCACTAACTAACCTAACCAGATAATCTTTCTCTACTCAATCAAAACGAGGTTATGAGAAACCTCACAAACTAAATTATCTACTGATGACTATTTAAAAAGCGTCAGTCAACAGACTTATACTTATCTGCCACTATCTATAAAACTTAATGACAACACCAATTAAAAACCTCATTCAACTAACTAATTATGTTGAAAATTCACTGGATTCAAATTGCGAGTCAGGTAGAGTCATTAAATACTTGAGCTCTACTAAAAGCCATGTGCTTGGACGTGTGCTATTGTACA
>CM023199.3:75884622-75940984 GCA_004115045.4 Sinella curviseta | reverse complement strand
TGAGAGAGAAAAAAAGAGTAGAAACTTTTGATTCTAAAAGCAAAAATCCTTTTTAGTGTGTAAATTATCGCTAAAATGAAATTGATTCAACGTAATAAGTTGTAACAATGATGCTTGGATGCACAGTTCCCTTTTCCGTATGCAAGAGTACTCAGTAATAAGTAATAATATCTTCATCTCTACAATCATGAGAAGGCAACCTTGTCTTTTGTGATTCCAGAATGAAATGAGTGAGAGGGTA
Organism: Sinella curviseta; assembly: GCA_004115045.4. Classification (NCBI taxonomy): domain Eukaryota; kingdom Metazoa; phylum Arthropoda; class Collembola; order Entomobryomorpha; family Entomobryidae; genus Sinella; species Sinella curviseta. The sequence continues at coordinate 75,940,743 of CM023199.3, read as the reverse complement.
AAGTGAGAGTTGGATTGATACGAGTTTATTCATCATTGGAAAGAAAGAAAAGAAAAATGAGTCATTTTGTGAGAAAGGCAGCTGCCTCTAAAATGAGACAATAACAGGATAAAGACAAGACAAGTTGTTGTTCCCTTTCAACTAAAACAGCACGAGTAACTAACATAGTAAAATAGTATGGTATAAAATATTACTTGCACAAATATTATTATGAACACTGAAATGAAAACATCAGCACTTTTCCATCTCTCCTTCCATTTTAATGGCAGCTCTTCATTACATGACCTGACAGGATTGCGGTGGAGGTGGAATGTTGTCATCATAGTCCAAGCCAAACATGACATGAGCTGCTTCTCTAGAAACAGCAACCCTAGCATGCGCCTTTGTGCTTGCTGAAATAGAGACAAGCAAACTCTAATAATCCTTCTTCCTTAATTCAAATAAAACTAAAAACATAAGTTAAGCAAATTGTAATTACATTCTCCAGTAAAGTTGGCAAAGTTTTCAACTTGGAGCATGAATTTGAAGGTGGGTGGGCTCTGTGGAAGGCATTTTACTTCAGTGTACTCTAGTTGACTCGCATTAAAGACCAGATAGAGTAAACTCTCTGCAGTTATATTTGATGCATTTGTAGGGAGAGGCTGAAATAAGCAGAGAACGAAAAAAGGCCAGATAATGAAAATTGATGATGATGATGGAGGTAATATTTTCTTTTCATTTCATTCACAACATTCACTCGTACCCGAACTGTCGGAATCGGAGCTGGACCAGGTCGAGTTGTGGTAGTTGGAATCGATGGCGTAGGTAGAGAGGATTTGGGTAGCATCACTACCAACAAGATAATGCCAGAAAGGGAAAAGAGCAAAACAAGGGCAGCTGCAATCCATTTTTTGGTTGAACAAGATGATGATGAAGAGATGAGTGGTTCATTATCTTCCTGCCTTTCATCTGCTGCCTGGAGATCCACTATCGCTAAAATTATGTATGCACATTTTTTAAGAACGCTGTATCACGAGGATAATGAAGGAAAAATGTCTAATTATTTCTGAAACTGTTTTTCTTACCCGTCTCATCATTCAATGGAACTGACATCATTGTTAGAACAATGAAAAAGTATCAAAAACTATCCACAAGAATTTAAAAACTGGCTGGACGCACTTGTCTTCTATTTTTGTGTATTTAGATTTTCTTTCATAAAAGTATGCACGAGCAAAATGAATCGACCACGACTGACTGCAAAATGAAAAATGACTCGATGAGCAAAAATAAATGACAACGAAACCAAACTCTTTCTTTTGGGCAATAGTTATATGGGTATAACCAAGCCAGCCTCTGGAGGAAGTGTGATGCGATAACAAGAAATGAGAGAGAGAGAGAGAGAGAGAGAGAGGGACCGACTCGAGCGAGTAGACACGACATAACATAACTCGTCAGCGCTGGGCATCAAAAATAATTTGAGACATAAAAAAGACGTAAAAAGTCAAAACATCATTTATATACAGTACTGAGATCAAAAATCATGAGATACAAACATGTGAGTCATAATAATATTTCTTTTACACTCTTTCGCAAGAGACAAGACATTACATTCAAAAAACACATGACATAATATTAAATGGCAAAACAACATCATCATTACATCTAAGCTACTATTATTTCATTACACTAAAATGCTTTTACAACACACATGGAAATGCTTAAAGTAAAAAGTATCATAAAAAATCCAAGTGGATAAGCGTTGCTCCGTTGCTGCAACCCTGCTCCTCTGCTCTGCTCCTCTGTCACCCTGAAATTAAATAAACATTTCAGTCAAATTAAATATATTTTCAAAATTACATTTTGCAACACATCAACAAAAATCATTCCATACTTTCTTTTAATGACAGAATTGAACGAATATGAATGAATTTGACTTACTTTTTAATTAAGGCGAGCCAACTTTTCAGCATAACGTTCTTCTGCAGCTCGAATGGCCGACTGCTTGGCTGTTTCCTCCAAATTGGCAACTTCCTTCTTTTCAAGCTCCAGAGTGTTGGCAGCAACCTTCTCCATTGCCTCCATCATTGTAGTAATGAGCATTTTGAGAATGCTTCCTCCTTCACGAATGGAAATTGGGACATTGTGACCAGTGAATTTATTCTTGGTCTTGTAGATAAACATGTTGCAGTTCTTTTTGCCTTCTCCAAACAAGTATGAACCCATCTTTGTCGTGTTGGTTTCATGAAGCCCATCTTTTGCATGAAACTGTCCAAAGCTGTACATGACGGTTCGGGGGTCGGGCTTGGTTTCTGGAATATTTTTGGCTGCTCGGTCACCGGGAATGTTAAAGAGATCCATGAGATTTGCATTGAAGAAATGATGGATGGTTTCAACAGCATTCATCATTTCGGCACGGGAGACGGGAACTGGGACTTCTCCAGTCTCATTCAAACACTGCCGTTTTGCTGGTGGTTGAGAAAGCTGACGAGAAGGCCCGGCGACCGCTTCGTAATTTTGACGAGGAATTCTTGTCAACGGTTTTCCTTGCGTCATGGAATCTTGTCCAAACCCAGCAGTCATCATCAAATCATCTTCATTTGCAGTGAAACTTGCTTGCATGGTACCACTGCCTGGGAATCCTTGTTGTACTGCTGCCTTTGCAGCTGCGGCATTGCGGTAAACTGGCGGTGATGATGGTGGGGGTGAAGTGAGAAACACTTGAGATACTGGAATCAATTGTTGTTTCATGACAGAAATTTTCCCAAGACTCTCACAAATGACCCTTTGAGTAGGAGAGTACACAACTCCATCTACAACTTGAACAGTGAGTGGAAATCTTTTTCGCAACACAACTCGGCGAGCGACGTCTCGAGCAAGTCCACCATTAACCAAAATTTCAAACTCACGATTCCAAGCTTCAAGTTTAAATGGCTGGTCGGTAGCTTCACTTGGTTGAAAAACAATTTCAGCGTTGAAATATTCATTCAACTTGAGAGTGAGAGGCTCACCACTATGAATTTTTCGGTCGGCAGCGTTGACTTTATCAACAGCAAATTTAGAATCTTGCAAAAAGGGAAAGCAAACAACAGTAGCTTCTCCCTGGTTATAAATTTCGGGCTCAACAAGAATGTTTTCCATTTTGGAATTTTTGTTTTGACGTGTGGGTAAAAATACTTTTGACTTGAACTGTTTTCTGTTTGACTGTTTTCACGCAGACTGCTGAACAAGAAATGATTTGAATGCTCTGAAAGAGCATGATATAGAATGAAAGCATTGGTCTTTACGCTTGCATAATATGCATACGTGAAGGGCAATGCATTTTATAACCACTTTTCAACTGACCACTGCTCATCAGTCCTTTGTTTCTTGGCCCTGCCTTTGTTTCTCTATATAAAATGCATAATATTTACTAATGAAGGCACGTGCGTAGATTGAAACAAGGGAGCTCCCAGCTTTTTGTTTTATCCGCAACTGCTGTTCCTGTATCCCGTTACAGTTGAGTTAAAACCCTTGTTTACACAAAGGCCTTTTTTTGTCTTTGCTGTTGTTGTAAGGTTACATCCTTGTCTGTCCATGCTGGACAAACATGAACATGCTGTTGGTGATGGAAAAGCATGGAAAAGCAAGATGAGATGAATGTGGATAATTCCATCATCCACTCATCCATCGTCATCACAATCAGTTGAATATTCAACTTTGAGCTGAACTGTTGCTTCTCTTTTTTCAAGTCGAAAAAAAATCCATCAAAAGTTTCAACAGCTATTTATCTACTAGATATTTGCCAAGTTGCTTGTATGTTGCCACTCATTTTTCATCAATCAATTTTCATATTTAAACTGTCTTTTATTCAAACTGTTTCTGTGGCTTTGTAGTTTTTGTTGTTGTTGATGTGGATAAAGAGAAACTAAAAGTTTTGTTTTTTCTCAATTTTAGTTGACGATACCATCCACGCAAAATCCCGTGGCAAGCAGGAGGAAGGAAGGAACTGTCAAGAAACATCCAACAAACCACTGGAAGGATCACAAAGGAGAGGTTGAAAGAAGCAAAGGATCACTAAGGATCATTACAAGGTAAACTGAATTTTTTATCTTCACTCACTCAATCTTTGCATTTTTCTCTTTTCATTTTTCTATTCTCCGTCTTTACTTTGGACCAAAAAGTGCGCATATAAAGTAAATATAGTGAGTAGGCTTGATTTGCCAGTCAAAAGCTATACTTTACCCAGGTTGTGAAAAAATAATTCAGCAAAAACGTTTGGAGCATATTACTATTATTTCAATTCTATATTTCTCTCTCATTACTTTTTCTCTCTGATTTCTCTGATCATTTCTCTGATACTCTTTATCTATATTATAGTTAACTCTTCCTTTATTTGTTCTATTTTCAGAATCAGAAATTGTACGCAAGGGTCCAAGCAACTTACAGTAAGAAGAAGAAAGTAAGTTTGCAATTACAATTTCAAAAAATACTCTGTACAAAAAAACTACTTCTTTCTAAAAAATCCTTTCATATTTTCTAAATCTTTTTTCTCTTTAGAATGTCGGGTAGATATCGTCAGCTTTTGTGCATCTTTTGCCGCCAATCCTTTTCTCAACATCGAAGTCTGCAATCGCACATTTCAAATTTTCACACGTGCGGATTTTGCGGGCAAACATGCAATCTCAATGATCACTCGTGTCAACCTATCGTAGCAGGCAGAGGAAATGTTGATTTTGATTCTGCTCCTTGGATTAGAATAGACAGTGCTTTGGAAAATATTCTTCAAGTTTTCCAGCTACCAATAAATGAGACAATAGTGTCGATTGAAAACCTTTTTAGAAATTATAGGGATAGGATAGTTACATTGCTAAATCATTGTCTTGATGCCTATCGTAATATAAGGTTTTGGATTACTTTAACAATGGACATGAAAGAAATTTTTACCGGTAGGGTAGAGATTAAATATTTCAAGAGCGGTCACCATAACTTGCTTAATCCTATATCATCAAATACGATGATTATTAGTTGCATGAATCAGATAATCAGACAGGTTAACATGTTTGTGGAGATGGGCTCGAGCTGGACAGTGCAAGATATTAAATTTATTGATGTAGATATTGCACAATACCACGTTGTTAGAGCTGGTAGGGATAACATTGCTCTCCCTGTACCTTTAAGACGTAGGAATGGTCTTGCAAATATTCCGGTACGCGAAAACTGTTTTCGATTTTGTATTTATGCTACCTATTTAGGACTGCGTACAAAGGCGGAAATTGAAAGGAGAAGTAACTACACGCAAATATTTTTTAGAAATAGAAATAATGAACTGATCAATTTTTCTCGAATACCAATTTACGTCACTTTAAGAGAGATTTATTTCTTTGAAAGGGACAATTCATCTCATAGTGTAAATGTTTTTGGATTTCATGAAGGAGAGGTATATCCCATAAAAATTGTAAAGGAAAGAAAACAGTACCATTCAGACCTATTGCAATTTACAGATCAGACAACTCAAGAGTCTCATTTCTTACTCATTTTTAAGTTTTCCGTTTTTATGGCAAGGAATGGTCACAGCAGATACTATTGCTATAATTGTCTTAAAGACTTTGCCACAGAGGCTAAACGAAACGGGCATTTTCAGCTCTGTAGGGAGGGTAAATGTCGAAAATTACAATTTTACAATGAAGGTGAGGGGGAAACTGTAAATTTATCAGAATATAGTTTACCACGCGCGCTTGTATTATTTTACGACTTTGAAACCATTTCGTCACAGGCATCCGCTTCCATCATGCGAGTTGGTAATGCAAATAAGGTTTTGGAAGCTTGTCACTTTACCTATTTGCTTGTTTCAAGTGAGGGAAGCGTGTTGGATTGGGGTTCTTACACTGGCAGAAATGTTGCCTCAATCTTTGTAGGTAAAATGGATACTATTGCATCACGGTGGATGCCAAAACTACAAACTTACAAAAACGTGCCAGTCTCTACACCAGCAGGTCTACAACGTTGTCAATCTTCTACTTGCTGCATTTGCTTACAAACCATTACTGGTCAAATGCATAGGCACCACAACCACACTGAATTTCCCATCAGAGCTACAGATGGTACTATAATAAATGGTGGGGAATATTTCGGAGCCTCATGCGCCCCGTGCAACAAGAAATTGCGCGTTCAAACGCACTTGAATTGCCTAAGTCATAATTATGCACGATTTGATAGTTTGCAAATGATTCGTGGTTTAGTTAATACATCATTTAGAAAACCATATATTGTAGCAAAAAACTCTAACCAATTTCTTACCATGAAATATAATATGGTTCAGTTCATGGATACATATCTGCAACTTCCATTTAGCCTGAAGGATTTGGTAAGGATTTTGCGAGCTTCAGGAATAGACAAATTCAAGGTGACAAAATACATGTTTAGAGAATATGAGGATGAATTGGATAATTTACTCTTTAAACAATTTTTTCCATATAATCATGTTACTTGGGAAAATTTGGATTTGCAAGCAAGTACTCTCCCTCCAATTGAAGCTTTCTATAATTCTTTACGTGATGAGTCACTAAGCCAAGATGATTATCGGCACGCTTGCTACATGTATAGTTTGTTTAATTGTAATACAATTTCTGATTACATGAGGATCTATTGTCTTCTCGACGTTTGTTTGCTGGCAGATGTCTTTATGAATCATCGTAAGCAATGCCTGGATATATTCAAAATTGAATGCTTAAATTTTATTTCATGTCCTAGCATGTCATTTCGACTAGTTTTGGGAATGTCAGGGCAAACTCTGAGCTACATTAGCGACCCGAATATTTACCTGCTATGCAAAAAAGGGAAACGTGGTGGAATTGTAAATTATACTGACCGACTGGCTTATGCAAACTATCCAAACACGCCAAGCTTTGATCCCACTAAACCAGTCAAATCTCTTATTCAATTAGATTTTTGTGCGTTATATGGAAACGCAATGATGAACATGCTGCCCGTTGCAGATTACAGAGTTTTGAGTGATGAAGAGAGGGCTAGTTTCAATCCACTTGAAATTGATGATTATGGAAGCAAGGGATATTTGGTTTGTGGTGACTTTGATATCGATCCCGACTTTCATGATTTCTATAAAGATCTTCCCACTTTTCCAGAAAAAATTCGGATTGACCCTGCACAGGCGTCTTCATTTCACAGAGAGTATACTGATGATTTTGGAGAATCACACATGAAAGATTTTAATTTTGAACAACTGATTACCTCCTTGTATAACAAGTCTGATTATGTTTGTCACAATTTTTTGTTAAAATTATATTTATCACTCGGAGGGATTACGATTCGGGCAATTCACCATGTCGTCGAGTACACACAAGCGCCGTTTATGAAGAATTTTGTTGAAATGGCAATTCAAAACCGAAACTCTACGAATGACGAGTCTTTGCGTAATTATTGGAAATTAATTGTAAACTCTTCATATGGATTTACGGGTTTAAATGTTGAGGATTTTTGCGAAATAAAAATTGTAAAATCCGCTCCACAAGCTGTTAAAATTATAAGCCAGCCAAACTTTAAAGGATTTACTGTATTGGCTCCGTCATTGGCGCTTTTAGAGACTTCGCCGATTAAAACCTTGATTAGGAATCATTTGCTCGTCTCCACGGCAGTCCTTGATTATTCCAAGTTACTGCTCTATAAAACGTGGTACCTAGGAATAAGTAGACATTTTAGTTCCCATAATATTGAGCACAAATGCCTCTACGTGGACACTGACTCATTCTTGCTATCGTGTAATTTAGAATATGAAAGCATGTTGGATCATTTGGGTAGCATTAAAGTTGATGACAGGCCAATCATGGATTTTTCATACTTGCCAAACACGCATAGACTTTACAGTCAATCTGTAGAAAATTTGCCAGGATATTTAAAGTCTGAAACCAAATACCAAAAGATTGAGGCGTTTGTATGCTTGAAAAAGAAATTTTATTCTTTAAAAATACAAGGCGCAGATGATAAAATGAGGGCAAAAGGTTTGCCAAAACATTTACTGAGAAGAAACTTTTCATTTGAGACTTATAGGCAGACAATTTTGACTGGAAATATTCAAAGAATTCCCCTCAAATTGTTTAAGCGACTAAATCAGCAGATTGTAGAAATTACAATGAACAAGATGGCGTTTAATAGTTTTAGTATATCTAGATACTTGATACCAGACAGGGGCCTTTCCACACTCCCCTGGGGTCATAGAAGCATAGTGGAAGGTACAGTTGACGTTGTATCAAACGATTGACCTTTTGACGAAAGACTGCTAATTAATTGCATGAATATTTAGGTCATTAGAGTTGAGATAATGAAATGCAAAAGATACGTTTGTAAATAAAGGTTTCGTTGGTTTAAAGTGCAAACAATTTATTGAAAATACTATTATTACTATATAACAATGTGTAAATTGAAATAAATTACTTTTTAAAAAATTTAAACTTTTCACATGTTGTCCATCCGGGAATTTTACTGGCTTGTCGTTTCATATTTTTACTCGGACCTTGCATTATTTTAGATTCTGATGACAGAGCCTTTTTCCCCTCTTTGCCAAATAGGCACAAGGGCGCATTGTATTTTTTAAGCGCTGAAAGCATTGCTCCCAATCCAGTGAGACGTGCATTTCGCGGCGGAATTGTACACGTCAAGTAGTTTAGTAGATCGACAATATTGGAGCCTTCAATTGTAACTTTTCCATCCGTAATCTGTCCCAAGGTATCCCATGTGATTTGGCACCTCTGCAGAAGCTGGAATTGGCAAAAATATTTTATCAGACAGAGGAATACAACTACAACATCCGCATTAGCAAAACCATAATACCACAAACATATTTTGTAGCAACTCTACCTCGATAATTTTTTTACTCTTTTCCTGCTGACGATTTGGAAGTAATGAGAGGACACGTGCCGTCAATGATGGTTGTTGGGTCTGGTCCTGATACTCCGTTTCAAGGCTGGATGGAAAATGCTCTGGATCGGGTAAATTGATGGGGTGAGTTACGGAGGTGGATGGTAAAACTGGTTGGTAGCTTTCATTGGCCTTTTCTGGACAACGACGCGAGTCTTGCATCAACTGTTGATAAACTTCAACTGGAAGTGCCTTGTATATTCTAAAACTAGCCATTTAGCTGGCTACAAATTATACCTTCAACCAACTTTGATAAAAATGTTACGACAATCAAGCTAACTAGGCGAGAGTGCTTAATTAAAAACTTTTTTGCTCGAGCAATGGTCCAGGTTTTTTTCAAAAAGGAAGCAATCAATCTTTTGTAGCTTTTAAATTTTTGTTTTTCCCTTCTAGTCTCGGTATAGCTATCAATATTTATAAACAATTCACAAATGGTCTTGATCTCCTCGTCGCTCGAGTCTCTTATAATAATTTTTACCGAGCCGTCTCGTTTATTACAAAACGTTTCTAGGTATTCCCGTCGGCTTTCAAACCTCGCCATATTTCCACCTCAAGTACGGCCTTTCAAAATTACACTGGTACAAAAAAATTTGCCCTACTCACATTTATATTATCGCGCACCCTAAATTTATTGTTCTGCTGAACAGAAAAATCTAGAAACACATACCCTCTGTTATTTTTGGATACAATATAATTAAACACATCTTTTAAAAAACTGCCGTACTGCCCAAAGGCTTGCCTTCCCAAAGTAGATATCGTATTACAATCTCGAATCGTGTTGAAGAAGCTAATGTACTGAGTGGATAGTGATATTGTCCGAAATTGTGGGCAAAACAAATTATGTAGCACTAGTACAATTGACACTGAACAATGTGAAACGGAACGAATGACAAAGTCTTGTATCCTTTTTTGTAAAGGACCGCTAGTAATACTACTCTGTAAATCATCGAGAACCACCAATGTCCCAGCTGTAAAGGTTGCTGGTTCAAAATCGGTAGTAAATTCAATATAATCATGTTTTTCGGCAAATTTATGATACGCTGGCTGGTCTACGCCGTACACCCAAACTACTTTATCTATATTACCACAAATTAATGTTTCTTTATTTTCGATAAAGTCCAATAACATTGTTGTTTTACCTATGGCCGAAGGACCGACCGCACAGAAGGTAAACGGATGAACCAACTGTCCCACAATTTTATCTCTATCCATTTTTATCTCTAAACACTTTCAGATTCAAAATAAAACTAAACCCAGAGGTTTAAATGTTTGGTTTTATATACACATTATAAAAGTTTGAAACAATCAAATCATTATGTTTCTTGTCTGTAGAAAACCTTGAAAGAAACTGGCAATATGGTACATTTCTAGACCTAAAGTAAATATACATGAGTGCCCACATTCCGCAAGTTGAACTTGTAGAATGTTGAAGTTGAATACAGTTTTCTCGGGGATTAACTATGGGCTTAAAATTTGAAGAATAATACAAAAGCGGTCTTCCGAGAGAATCAAAAGTCTCGTAAACTAAATTATCCTTGGAGTAAATGGTTATCCAATGGTTTAACGTATGAAATATATACATTTTGGGAGCCGGTGCATTTAAAAATACATTTATATTTGCTGTTGTTAGTATTCCCATTGAAGAAATGTATGATCCTTTAAGGATGTATACAAGTGCTGCTTCAAGTTCAACCGAATTCATGTTAGGTTACTGGAAATCCGAACGCCCTTTGCAGAAAGTGAAAGATTGGAGGCACCTTGACCAAGAGCAATCAATGTAACGTTTTCCGTAGTTCCAGTTCCAAAGGTGATGCTTATTGAAAGATTTCCACCTTGACTCCCGTTGATTTGGGTAGGATAAAGTTTCCAAACATATATGGCATTGCCAGTTATCCAATTTCCCCGATTAAGCCCCAATGAAGTTTGGTTCAAGTTTAGATTTTTAATCAAATGTTCCACAGCAAGTAGGTACTCGGTGTCGCTAACTTTTAGTAACTGGTATTCTGTTGGTTGGTTATTTACTTGAGGTTGAATATGACTCACATTGTTCCGCCCAAATGCCAGGCAATTTTTTGATAGCTTTCCATTGTATGCATCCGTTTGCGAGAATGCAACTACCAACAGGCTAGGTAGAGTATCAGAATTGAAAATGTTTTCAACATTTGCATTCACAGTGTTACTAGCAAAATGAGCGACACGTACAACTGATTTTATGTATGGGTAATGCATCTCTTTGTTCTGGTACAATCCACGATGTAGGTTGTAAATGGCTGGGTCCACCTCTACTTTTCTTAAATTTAACACACAATGTTCAAAGATCACCTTGTACTTTTTAGCATCAGATGAAGAAACCAAGCACAACTCTTGCGGTGCCCGCTTCATTTCCAATTTTAGGTTTGCGTCCGAAAAAATGTATCGTTCATTGCAAAAAATATCGTCCAAAATGGGAGCAATTACTTCAACAAGTTTACTTCCTGCAATCATCTTTTTCCTTGCCAAATAGCTATCATTCTCTGCCCCCACGGTAGTAGGTGTAGGGTCAAAGTAAAAAACTGCGTTTCCAAGTTCATTATTCTTGAAAGTGAGTGGTGTACTCAAAAACGTTTTGAAATGAGAAAGGATGTGGTAGTTTGTACATGATGAAACCAAAGTACCGTCCAGGTAAACGTTTACTTCTTTGAAACAAGTTGCCCCGAATAAATTCCCAGGTGCTACGTCATCCGTGGCCGCCAAGACCGAACCATCAGCATTTTTCACTCTAAATTTAAGGTAGATAAATGAACCTTTCAAATCCGAATATTTTCCAGGTTGAGCGGCTGCCTGTTCATTGAAACAAATTTGAATACATTGAAAGAATAAAAGGACGTTAATGAAAAATAACGGCACGCATTACGTTTCTTTTCTTGTAACTTTTTAGTCTTACCGAAAATATTAAAGGCTGTGTCTCGTCGTCTAAAGACGTTGTTGAAAAAATTTGTTGAAAGTATGTTTGACGGATGCTCTGGTCTTGAAATCCTGGGTCGACCAATAGATTATTTACAAATGCTGATGATGGCTCCATTATTATTTACGCGAGCGGGATTTCTTGGTTTTTCGTTTTGGTTTTGCCTTTGACTTGCTCTTGGCTTTAAGTTTAGATTTTTTGCACGGTCTTACACAATTACGCTTCTTTTTCCCTCTGCCTGTCAGAACGTCTAGTTTAGCTCTGACTCGATTTTTACGTCTTCGTTTTGGCAAAGTGGGTTTACGTTTTACCCCTTCCCTTCCTTCCTTCCGTACCTCCGACATTGGGATTAGTCGCTGGGGTTGATTTGGGAGTAGCCCAAAATTCATTTTGCCTGATGCAATCGGGTGCTAACGATTAACGATTCAATCTTTCTCCAACAAGAACCACTCTACAACTGCGTGTTTGTGTTGAGTGTAGGTGGTAGTTTTAAATACTACGAGGTCGAATATGTAGAACCAAGGTGAAGTCCTTTTTAAACGGTATTAATTGCAAACTTTCGTTTGTAGTTTTTATATGAACAGAATCGATAACGTTTTTAGTGAGGGGTGAATACAGTATTGGATTAAACTGTATGTGCTGACTTGAGAGTCCACTTTCAGTGCCCCTAGCGTGTGTTAGAATTCTGAGCACATTTTGGGCAGAGTCAAATAAAATTTGTGGCGCGGTAATATCCGAAGTAATAATTATACGTTCATTACCTCTATATAAATCCACATTGAATGATTCAAACCCCACCGTTATTCCGCTTGGTGTCTTCACATCTAGTATATTGTTAATTATATTACTTGGGAATAACCTTATAGTTTTGTCTTCTCCTTCAAGGCAAATGCAATCCCCTTCGTCCTTATTCTCATGAATAAAATGAATGTCCTTAATATCTTGTTCAAGTAAACCCGTATTTAAACTCGTCACAAATCCTTCGGCAGAATATTCATGAGGTTCTGGAACCTTCACATATTTAACTTCTGGTATTGACTCAATGTCAAATTCCATAGCAGTCCCCATTGGTAAATTTGCAAACTCTGCAGCGTTGTAAGGATCTTCCGCCAGTACAGTCTCTTTGGTGTATAGCATGTTTCGAAATCCAAATACCTTTGCAAATACTTCTGAAAGTTTTATACGTTTCTTTGGGCCATACTTATGCTCAATTGCGTAATGTATTTTTCCAGACACGGTATATTGATTAATTGATACTTTAAAACCTTGTTTTTTCGTAACTTGGTTAAAATCTGTAATGTCAAGGGCAATGTGGGTATGCTTCTTATTAACAAACATCAGCATTGCTGCAGGTGGTTCTAGAAGGGCAACAATTTGATTATCATTATTCTCATAGCCAAAAATGTTGCTACAACTTTTAAAATGAACTTCCACTAGACCGACTTCATAAATATTTTCCTTGAGTTGTAATGGGGTTTTAAAAATTGTTACAAAACTAGCGGGTGTGTTTGCAGACGACTGTTTGCTCACTTGTTCACTAGACAAAACTATATAAAAACTCCTCATTAGATCCATTATGGTGCAGGCAGCATTTCATAGATGACGCAGACATTTACAGATGGACGCAGACATACTAATCGGTTGGGCTGGGTGATTGCACGCAACCAGAATGATCTTCGTTCCAATGAATTTATAAGCAGCAGAGGCACATAAAAGACAAAAATAGTAATTTTTTTAGTCATGCGAACCACTGAAATAAAAGGCCATAATAATTCTGCGTGCTTATCTGTGACTTTTTTGCATTTACATTTGCACTAGCATCAAGTACCACTATAGGTAGATGTGATAAGTGACATGCAAATGAGATGTATTTATTTTTTGGCAAAGTTACAAGTGGGTCATGCGGGATTGCGGACATGTTACTACAATAGACTTGCCAGACGTCCTATATTCCAAAGGACAGTCCTATATTCTGGCCCTTGAAATTAAAAAATATAGGACAGTCCTGTATTTTCAAAATGTGTATTTTGACATTTTGAAATCCGAAATAACGAAACCACTTTCACCTTCTCAGTTTGCGTAGAAGATGTACAAGTACACACATAATATGTATATTTTCTTCACAATGCCCCCATACTATCCACTGAAAGCTGCTGTCATGCGTGGAAAATGTTGCACAAACAACACCGACAAGCATAAAACAAGTCACCAAGTCAAACAAAACCCCTAGTACTCACCAAGTCAAGTCGGCTAAATTAGCTCCCAGTCCCAGCAGTTTCTAAAGAAAGTGAATTGTTAGCTTTAACGGTGATTAACTGGAATTTTCAAAATGGCGACCAAAAGAAAGTGTTCTTTAAATGCTGAATTAGAGGCAGAGTTTCCTTTTCTAGAAAAACGTCCTCATTTGACAGATACAGTTGGTGGTGTTTTCTGTAAGTTATGTAATAAGACATTTACTACCCAGAATACTACCCAGTTTCACCGAACGTGCGAGGTTGCTAAGGCAACTTCAAAAACAGTTACAAACTTTTTTTCTCCCAAGACAGCTTCTCAGGTGGAACTCGATCTTGCTGCTAAAGAAGGAGCATTAGCTTATCACACTGTCATTCACGACCACAGCTTCAATTCTGTTACGTGTACATCTAATTTTATTAAAGTTGCATTCGATCAAAAGTTTACCTGTGGGAAAACCAAGTGCGAAGCTATTGTTTCAAATGTGCTGTACCCGGGTGAAGTAGAAAAATTAACTGAAGACTTAAAAACTGTAAATTTTGTTAATATTTCTGTGGATTGTTCCAATCATAAGAGTACCAAACTTATGCCAGTTTTGGTTCGTTTTTTCTCAAAGACAGAAGGTGCTGTGACAAAGTTACTGGACATTCATTCATTAACCGGAGAAACGTCAGAATTGATGAGTGACAAAATTATGGAAACGTTAAAAAATATAAGATTGCTGACAAAGTTATTGCGTTCTGTGCTGACAACGCTAATGTCAATTTCGGAGGAGTTGCTCGAGGAGGAAAAAACAATCTTTTCGTCAAGTTAAAAAATGAAACGAATCGTGACTTGATTGGGATTGGTTGTGTTGCACACATTATTCATAATGGGGTTGGAGCGGCCGCAGATGTCATTCCTTACGATTTTGAATCCCTCTTGAGGAAAATATACAATCACTTCTCCGTGTACACAGTTCGAGTAGAGAAGTTAAAGGACTTTTGCGAATTTGTAATGATTGAGTTTAAAGTTCTATTATCGACCTGCAAAACTAGATGGTTATCTTTAGGGCCTGCTTTAGAAAGAGCTTTGCAGCTCTACGATGCATTAAAATCTTACTTCTTGTCTGAAAATAATTGTGCTGTTCTTAAGAAACTGTTTGAAGACCCAAAATCAGAAGTTTATATGTGGTTTCTTCAAAGTCAGCTCCATGTCTTCAACGAAGCTATCAAAAAAATTGAAAAGGAGTCTGTATCTGCAATTGAAACAGCAAGCGTTCTTCAAAATCTTATCGAGTCGCTACAGCTACGGAGAAATGAGAATTTTGTGGGACTGAAAACTAAGCAAGTCTTCAAAAATCTTGTTGACTCGGGTTTAATCAGGGAAGAAGAATTTTATGAAATTGCGGATAGTTTTTACAAATCGGCAATTGACTACATACAACTCTGGATATACCCGATTGAAGAACTGAGAAGTTTGAAGTGGATAAACTTGTTTTTGTCACCAAAGTGGGCTGAGGTTGAATCGTCATTGGCCTTCCTTCAGGAGAAAGGAGTAGACGTTAATGATAATTTGCTCATCGATGAAGTCAAATGCTTGCAAGAGTACGTGACAAAGGAGAAATTAGAAGAATGGGCAGGCGCTAACATTTCCGTAGCTGACCGTTGGACTCAGATTTTACGGCATTTCCAGTCGGTACAAATTCGAAGTGCAAACCTTGAGAAAATAGTATCATTTGCACTTTCTTTACCTGGATCTAATGCTTCAGTTGAGCGTGTTTTTAGTTTAGTCAATAATTATTGGTCTGATAAGAAAGGGAACCTTGCAGTGGAGACGTTAGTAGCTGTAATTACACTAAAGGTTAATACTAAACAAAACTGTGGAAAATTTTACGAAAATCTGAAGAAGAAAACATCCATATTGAAAAAAATCCATTCCTCCAACAAGTACTTATGATTTTATATGGTAAGATAAGTTAACCCGTTAATCTCGTTTCATCCCATAATTATATTATTTCTATTAATTAATTCACCTGTATTTATGTATAGGTATGTATATACCTACGTACACATATATACAGAAATATATTAATATTGTCCTATATTCTCCCTCGAAAAATCTGGCAAGTCTATACTACAACTCAATCAATGTTACAACATGCAATGATATTCTTTGCTTCATTTACTACCCGATTTCTGCTCACAAAGCAGTACAGGAATCCATCTACATTTAGTTGAATTTTCAGTTCGTTCCGCTAATCTTTTCGGAAGCACATATTGTAAAGGTATCAAGCTTGTAATTCTAGTGATTTATGAATGACGATATGCAACGTTTTCCAATAATAATTGCTGCTGTTACAGTAGTAAAAAATTATCATGTTCTGAGTTCTGACTTTTGCCAACAAACTGAAAAGTCAATGGTGGCAGTTCAAGGCCCAACGGCGACAGTGTGTGTAGTTCTACTTCAAATCAATCCGCACAGCTTCCATACTATTTTTTTATGATTGCAAAGAATCTGATGTTGATAAAATAAAAATAGAGCAACGTATATATAAAGTATGGATAAGTTTTCACACTTGCAAAATCAGTGACATAACAAGGCAGCTGTATAATTTGCAGTTTTTTTTCTCATCTGAAATAAATTTATTTGCAATAAAATACAGGAAGAGTCACATGATATCGGTAGGTACTCGACTTAACGAGTAAAGTACCATATTATTGACGATGCTGTTAAGTTAAAGTAAATCAGACCACAACAACAATAGCTTATCTCACAGCTCTAGAAGAACCCCTCCCATCCATCCCTCCTCTATTCCCTCTATTATTGGCTCACAATCAATTTATTATGCATGCAAGCATGTAATGTAAAAATGTAATATTGTCACATGGTGTTGTCGTTCTTGTTATTGTTTGAAAATGCAGTTAGGTTAAAGGTGTGTTTGATCAGGTTGGCCGCAAAAATTAGTGTAAAACTGCGAAAAATTTGTCATTGTGATTACATTATCGACGCAACAGGTAGGCTCGGTGCAAATGGTTCAATCTATATGACTACATGACGTGTGTGGCTTCCCACACTCTTGCGATGCATATTATTCCCCTTCAAATTGTTGTTGCACTAAATTCTTTAAGAAAATGTAATAATAGGTAAGCATAATACAATATTATGAACCATTCACTCATCCGCATTTAAGTTGTTTGTCGTATAAGGAGACAGGTATGCACGTATGAACCTAGTCTATATATTTTTTATATTATAAGCGGATATTTGATATTTTAGTAGAATTTTTATTAGTCTTTTGAGGATATTACGTCAGTAGTCGTGTAGAGTGAAAACCGCAGAAACGTGCGTGGTACTAGCTGTTATAATAATGACAGATATGGCATGGCACTAGCAGCTAATATACCTGTGTGTCACCTAAACACATAATACGATAATTGTTTACTAGATAATATGAGGGAGGATTTTCGCTATAATATAACCATCATATACTTATATGCATACATTTAAAGGCTCATGTCATGACTCATAACAGTTAACACCAACACCACCACCACATCGATCCCATAAAAATTACAACAATAAACAAGGCAATGTGAAATTAGTAGAAAAATAAATTCTTCAATTTTCCACTGCAAAGCAAAACAACGCAAGCAGCCGTAATTTTGTCAACTCTGATTAACAATTATTATTGTATATAGGCAGGACGAAGGTGAGGTTGTTCGTTCCAAAGAAGAAAAAAAATACTTGGTTTGTCATCTAATTTGTTTTTTAATATAAAAATCTATGGATTATAAAATGAATGGTGTCATTTTTACGTTACGTGATATTATGCCTCCTGCGGTTCACAAATACTTTACTGTGCTAGCAAATATTATCATCATCATAAAAATGTCATATTAGGTATTCGCTCATTCATTCATTCATTCGTGTCGTAGGAGTACTTTTTTATTTCATCCGTTTCTTTATTACCATCATTGCACCATTTTGATATAATATTTCAAGTGTGAAAAAACGTCAACTTGGGGGTTTGTCTTTAATTACCATTCTTGGAATTTTTAATGTGCTGTGCAAGACTTTTTAATCAAACTTCCTACACTATCACACTCACACCTCTTCTGTTGTGGTATATATGTAACACGCGACATTAGTAACGACAATAAGTTGCATAATGTCAGAAAATGCAAATACAACAATGCTGTAATATGTTATGAGATCCCAAATGACCCTAATTAAACGGGGATCATACCATACCAAACAAACATACCATAATTTATTGTGTGCATTGAATCGTCGTCGTGGTCGATGGAAGTGATGATGAGACCAAGACCACCCTCGAAGAAAAGCAGTTTGATCAACAAAAGTAAAACAATAACAATGGAGGAATGGTGTCAGAGGAGTCAGGTGTCAGCTTATGGGATGAGAGATATCAAGACTAGAGATACCAAAGTAGTGAGCATTTGAGCATGTACCATTTTTTGCATAATCATCATGATCATTATTATCATCACCAAGAAAAGTCCACGACAGAAAAAAAAACACAAATCACGCTTATTAATGAGATTACATACCTATATAGGGTTTAAGTTAAGAAGGCCCAAACACGAGAGAAGAAGAAACAGGTAAACAATAAGCTGTATAGCTAAAAAGGTAAAGTGTTCAACTGGCGACGATGGTCTTTTTATCACAGTTGCAGGTAAAAAGCATCTTTCAAAATGAAGTTTGGCTCTTTTGAGTTAGTACCTAGTAGTTCTAAAAGAAATATAAAAGCTGCCGGAAGTGTGGACTTTTATATTTCAGGCGTATTTTTTTACCATTGACACGATCAATGAATATATAGCATAAGAACTGGGAACAATAAAATGCAAGAAGATGCAATAGAAAATGCAAAAGCCAATCCAATAAATAAAAAAATATTGTAGTCTGACTGTCTGCTCAGTTCAGTTTTGTGAGATTGGCCTGATTTCAGAGATGGCAGGCTATTATGAAGTAGAGATTGTGTTTCTTCAAGAGACTAGAAACCAGGCAGGTATTATTAAAATAGATTTTCGTAAGCGTTTGCCATGCCTTATAGTTTGCTAAAGTACATAGTGCTTGCATAGCTTGGTACCGACAATGGCATGAGATTTTCATTTTCACTTTTTTTGTCAATTACAATAAATTATTATTATTATTATTGGTTTGGGATTGTACAGTGCTGCTATGTCATATTTTTATTTTGCTTGTTTGAAGATAAAGCAATCCATTCAAATGCATGTTACGCAAGAAGTGAACTATTTTATGCCGGACCGGTAGACATCACTTAAGCATACAATTGTGCCCTAATTTTTAAAGCATTCAGATGAACCATCTATCTACCTACACGTACAATCTAGAAGGTTGAATCTAAAATTTCACATGGACCATGATGAAGGCGGAATACAGATAAAAGGCTGATAGCGGGAATAGGAAATTACAGATATTATCATGTTAAATAGGATCAGTGCAAGTGAGATAATGTTTCAAAATATTTTATTGAACGAGGTTAGATACTGAATTTGGCAGTGTTAGTTGCATTTTAGGTTAATTGCATTATTTACTTAAACATTATTGCGCTCGGTGTCGTCCGGTCTTCCAAACTTAGTTCCTTAGCGAGTCTCCTTCTTCATCATGAAGCCCTGTGGATTAAAAGCTTCTAAATTCTGAACCAATGAGGGGATTATATCCTGCTTCAGATCCAATTGTCTCATTTTGCCCCTTTGCGCCTTGATTTGAGATTCGCTCATGTGAACCCAACTTCCATCCGGGAATATCCGGGACGTAATTTTTTTGTGCATTGTCGCACACAGGGCTTCCAAATCACTCCCGGAACAGCCTTCGGTAGCCATCCCCACACGATTTAAGATGTCACCAGTCAGTTGATGGTCCTTCTTTTTGAGGTAATGAGCCAGGATTGCGCATCGCCCTTCCAAGTTCGGAAGTGGAATTTTGACGTGCATATCAAATCTGCCTTTCCTGATCACCGCAGCGTCAACAAACTCTGGACAATTGGTTGCCGCAATAAGGAGCACATTTCCACGTTTCACGTCGTTAATCAAGGTCAGCAGCGTAGCCAGAATGGGCGCAAAAGTGTCAGAGCTTGCTGATCCGCTTCGTTTTCGTGTCATTCCATCCAGTTCATCTAAGAAGATAACCGAAGGTCCCTTCTCCTCTGCTGTCTTGAACAGCGACCGTAACTTTGCTTCAGTTTCCCCGAGGTAAGGGCTCAGACAGGATCCAGTCTCTTGATAAAATTTTACCTGGTTTCCCAATCGTCGGATTGCATCCACTATTCCGTCAGCAAGAACTGTTTTACCAGTTCCAGGTAAACCTGTCAAGAGCAGTCCTCGTGGAGCTTCATTGTAGAGCAGTGCCGCCTTTTGTGGATAGGCAAAGGGTCTGATGACTTGTTCTAAGATGTCATGGATAGTTTCATTCATTCCTATCAGGTCCTCTAACGTATGTTGTGGCAGCCTTTCAGTGGGCTGGTAAGCACCTCGCAAAATGTCGGTGTTGCTATTGGAAGGACTACTAAACGGAGAGTAGCTGCTGTTCAGTGAAGATGAACTTGGCACAGGACTAACAGTACTGCTGCTGGAAGGCGATGATGAAAGTCCAGGTCGGGTGGCATTGAAGGCATAAGACGAAGCAGGCAACCCGGTGGAAACTCTTGAGTACTTTTTCCTAGTGCTTCTTGTCATCGGCCTTGCCGATTTTGCTTTGATTGCTTTTTTCGCAACCGTTTTGATGCTCTGCTTCTTCGTGTTCTTCGTGGAACCTCCTTTCTTTCCTCGTCGTGGCGCCATTATAAGTGAGTGTCTCCCGACCGGAAGTTGGATTGGCGGATCCCAAAGTATAAAATATTTTCTTCGCCTCGTTTCTGAAAAATGCACCTATTACCCATATAAACTTGTCTCAGCTCTGACAAGTCTCATAGCCTAAATAAGGTTAATGCGAGAAAAATGTTCCCACGACATTTTTGGAAACCTAGTGTGGGGTGCAGTTGGAAATGTTGTTGGGACGAGAAAGAATGGTGAAGGTGGAACAAGGCAAGTTATTGGAAGATATCCCTTAAAAATATACACATAAATTCACATACTTTCTCCTTGCTCTTCTTAACCCAGTACATCTGCAATCCGACCTAATTGTAAGCAATCATCATGTGTATTTAAATACTATGTGGTAAGCCATCCGTCTGGTTGTAATCATCATATTATTTTTCCGGACATTTCAATGTGCGAAGAAAAAGATGAAGATTTGCTCATTGCGCATACTGTTAGGTGGTTGAAAACAAAATACTACTCTCGAAACATTCATCTATTAAAGTTACGAGGGCAAAAAAGTACTGCTTTTTGTAGATGTTAGCTATTCAATTGTAATGCAATGCAATTGCTTGAAGTTGGCGAATATTCACAATCATTAGCGCAGGAATAGGTCACTAAATAGAAGCCAACTACTGATAATGTGATCCGTGATCCTTACCCTTCTACCATTCGGCATTCCGTCATCATGTCGCTCTCATTTGACTATGACATCTAAAAAGCATCTCAATTTCAATATCTCACCTTCATTTCCGCGTTGTTGCATTGCTTGTGACTTCACTTCTTTTTAAAGAGTAATAGCTATACAGCTATATCTGATTGTCGTACCGTACCACAGGAGTATTGCTACCAAACAATCAGGCTAACAAAATGAACACTTCTAACATGAGGATTCTTGTCAGCCTGCACACAACCAGAGCAATTGGTATTCTTACATAAAAAAATTCTTTCTTCAATCAATATAATATTTTTCAACGCCAACCAAACAACTCGCCAAGACTATTAGTGCCCCAAGTAGTCAGAGTTGCATTTCAATTGCAGCAACAATGCTATTTACCAGTTAACATCGTTGGATTCTCGTATATGTGTACTAAATGTAAATTAAACAAAGACTTCTTCAAAAGTGCATACAATTGTTTGCTCAATTCCGTTTATAACTATCGTAAAAATGTGGTTAACACATTGGTGTAGTGTATGTACTCATAATGGATGGTAATATTGCAAATTGTTACAATTTTCGTATTGGCGATTGGCGACAAACATGAGATTCATCTCATTTGCCATAAAACCAAGTGCATAATTTGTGATTTATAACGCAGAAAATGTATTATTTTATGATATTTTTAAAGAATGAATATTTTATATTTTTTATGTAAAAAACATTTACATTGTATCGAACATTGTACTAGCAAAGTTGACTCATTGAATACCAAGCTGTGACCGCAGCAGTGATCTCTAGTTCATAGGGTACATAGGTAAATACACGGCAATAGTTTGGGTACGCATATTTTCGAAAAGACCACTTTAAATACCTACACTTACCCGCGTTGTGGCAATATTTTTTTTTCCTAAAAATCTATAATCTGAGCCAAAGTGTCATCTTGTGCTTGCCACATAACTCTGAATTTTCGCACTGTTTTTGTTGTACAGAAAAAAATGTTGGGGATGAGTGATGAATGACGATCATGACTATGAAGGTAAAAATACATAATGACAAACATCGCGGAGATGCAGTTAAGTAGCTCCACATAACCTTTCCTTGACAGTAAACTTTTGTTACGAAAATTGCAATCCAAGAATACTTGCAGTAATCACTTGCAAATTCATGTCACCAATAATGTTGAAATAGATGCAAGAGGAGACAAAAGAGAGGTAATAGCATTTTTGTTGGGTGGCTTGTTATTCATTCATCATCGCTAAATGTAACACGGTATTTTGAATGCAAATTGGCTATACAAATGTTTTCTGTTGCTAACTTTACTCATAAGTGTCTTTGGACATCTCTGAGTCAAAATGGTCTCGTCCCTGAAGCAAAAATCGATTTCAAAGCAAATGACATCAATTTTACTGTAATGGAGGAGTAAAGTTTCCTCCAATCGTTATCATTGACAATGATGAGACGTCATAAAAAATAATGCGCGGTTTTGTCTGCGCCGAACGGCAGACGCAGAGTAATTCCAATTTTACAACCGCAAAAAGTAGCTACATTTAAGATAAGAATTCAATCATGGCGAGTCCCAGTGTAAGGTACTTGCTTGTGGAATCAACGGATGAGGATGATGAGAAAATTGTCTGATGAGAGCAGTGATCGTTGGTTCCTGGCATGCGAGAAGAGTAATTGAAATACTAAATAGATGGATGTGAGGAATTATGATGATGACAATGATTATTATGGCGTGTGTGACATTGAGACGATGGGATGAATGAATGAATGATACTTTACCTGTTCGTTTGTGTCGCCACAAATGTCACGGCGGATCAGCCGCAAGTTGACATTTAACCTTTTTCCTTGTACGTCTCTATGTCTCTACCTAATTTGTTGTCAGCACTGTTATATCGGCGTTTTATGAATTTTTGATAAGGAATTCAGTGATAGGTTTACGGTAGCAGACTTTAAATTGAAATTTGGCTATATTCAGTAAAATGTGTATATAACTTCATAAAAAACAATCAAAGCGAAAGTGTAAAATGCTTCAGTAACAAGCGGCATTACATACCCGCTTACTGTGAGTAAACAAAGTGGAGAAAAATGAAAGAAAATATGGACACTTTGGAATAAACTTTAAATCAAGTCTTGTGCAAGATTTGTATATGCTTATCTATGTATGTAGATAGATAAATTGCATTTGCCAATTTGAGTCCAGCAAGGACAAAAAAATAAAATCTAATTGAATTAGTTGTGAAATACATAACGCAATATAAATGTCATAAAATATGCGTACCTATACCTAGTCATTAGTTATAGATGCCCTGAAGAAGTTTCTGTCCTTTTAAAAACCCATCTTTTATCTATTGAATTGTACCTACTTCGTTGGCCAATTCGAATTAAATAGCGTATATCTCGTGATATTGTTTTTTCTGCATGAATTTGAATTCTGATGGTGATGAAGATGTAAGAAGGAGAACTTGACTCACTTAAAAAACATAATTTTTTGTATAGGTACATTTTATTGCCATTTTTTACGCTTTGTCATGTGATCAAAATGATCTTTATAGATCAACTTGTTATTCTGCTCTTATTAGTATCCATTCTCATGTACTGAAAACGACAGAGGTAATTCCCCAGAGGTTCACGGAGGCTACCTTTATTGCGAGCAAATGTCACTTATTCGCCCAATTTTTATATGAGTAATGCTTAGGTACAGTATATTATTGTCATGTGCTCGTGCTATGCCCCATGCCCTAGATATTATATTTTTCAATCACTTTGCACAAAACTGCCAATTTTCCTCTTATTTAAATGAATGTAATGGAGTTTTATTGATTTAGAATGAGGGAAAATGATAGTGATTTTGTTTTCGACGGGATTTTGGGGGACCATTATGACACGACACGACCACCACGTAACACCACGTAAGCAATGAAAATTCAAAAATTCAATTCTCCTATTCTCCACTCAGTCCAAAAGCACAAGTTACTTAACTTATTGTTTTGTTCTGTCTGCATGTCGGTCGATTACCTGAATTTCAAACTAAAAAGAAAAGCTGTATTGACGTTTAGTCCGGCTGGAGTCGTGATGGCTTCTTATGGGTGACTTTTTATTACAGATTCTAAAATAGTTGGCTAATTAATTATCTATGGAACAGTAGTCAGTTCTCCTCCTTTTATGTATATGGTTATACGGTTGACGGTATATCAAGCTTTCGCTACTCAATTACTTCGTTACATCGAGGTTTACTTGTTAAATTTATTGGTTACTTTTGTTTTCTTCTCTGATAAAATTTCACAAATTCCCAACTTTACAGAGACATACTATCCATTCCTATCAAATTAGCAATTTAACTGAACTTTATTACAATCGTTTGCAGTTCTACATTGGTCACTCACAAACAATGATTGCTCAATCTACTCTCTCTATCTACTTTATCAACAGATTTATATTTTTTTGCATTCCATCTTCTTCGTCATGAGTTATGATCTTTGGTTAACAATGCTAACATTGTCGTAACAAAGCAATATCATGGTGTCATCCGCGTTCCCAATTGCACTGAAAATCTCCCTTTTTAGAAATAAGTAACGACTTATTTTTGCGAATGGGACATGGACGTTTGGGGGGAAAAGAAGAAGGGTATAAAATGATGATGGTTGATGGTGATAACAAGAGCTGTAATGAGATGCTGATTGGATCGTCATCATTATCGTCGTGTTAAATTCTCTTGATAGCTTTTTTGTTGTATAATAAGTAATTTGAGAGTCCATAAAAATCTACGGAATATATTTTTGCGTCAAGAAATGTCGAAAATGGGCCCCAGGATACGCATTATTTTTTATGGTATTTGGCTTCGGTGACGGTGAACTTGGAAGAGTGGCGGACGAACGAGTGTGCGCGTCTGGTCTCTGGTGCTAATTGTAAAACGTACCTATTCTGATATACGTAGTGGGCATACATAACTTTAGTGCTATTTTTCATTTTTTGACTAATTGCATTTTCTGTGCGGCAATGTTAATGATGATGTGGTGACTATGTGGCATTCATTTCATGACAATCATGATGATTAAGACATCAAAGACATTAACAACAACAGCAACAACAACATCAGCTTAGTTTGATCAGTTATCAAAGAGGTTATAATAATAATATGGAGGTGGGTGATGCGATGATGGAATAATTGCAACATGAAGACACATACGTACATTTTTATGGTCAGCAAGCCTCATCTACCATAATTTAACTTTTGGACTCCTGCTGCTGCTGGTGTCGTCGTTGTAGCTGTGGCTCTGGTGAATGATGATGGTGACTTACTTACCTATTCTTCATTTTGGGGAAAACTTGTAAACAACATTGCGACTGCAAAACGATTTTTAAATTGATTGGTTTGTAGTGAGTGTGATGAAAGGAGAAGCACAGCAATCGTACATGTTTTTTGGAGAGGGAGATGCAGATAGACAAACAGAACAAGAATGCGAATGTCACAATTCATGTTGGTTCGTTGCGTTACGTGTAATATTATTTTTGTGTACCTATTCATACCTGTTTCGCATTTGAAAAGGTTTAGGTCATGTATTTAGGTAACATCATCATCATGTAAATTCATGAGCAAAAACTACCTAGAAAAATGGGATATTTTGTTATGTTATTGTGCACAGAGTGCGATTTTTAATATCAAATTGTTAATCACCTTAACCGATTGCTCATTACTAAAAGATCAAAAGGTTAAGGCTATAAATTTGTAGCCACCGGCAAGTTGATTTCGTTTGGTTTGATTGAGATGGAACAAAAGTTGTCATTTTCTTGTACTCATTTTCAAACAGCAAAGTCTATAACTCACTTTAGTTTATTCAGTTTACTCTATTGACTTTTTTTAAAGCTACAAGTATATTAATTAGCACACGTAAAGTGAATACAATAGCACTATAATGTGTGCATATCTGAATCAATAGCACTTGTCAACGTAGTACAAGTCTTTATTCAATTCCCAGTCCAAATACATGTGATCAGAGTCCCAATTGTCAAATTCCATTAGTTGAGAGGGATTTTTGGGGTCCCCGTTGCAGATCCCTTCCGCTGGATAATCTTCAATTAAACTGGATCCGTTTAAAATTAATCGTCGCACTTTTCTCGCCGCAATGAACTTGTGAAGAAGATCCAGACTGACACCAAAGCCCTCTTGCTTCCCGAAACGCGCATTCTTTAAACTTACAAATTGCAAGTCTGGCAACCCTAAAAGAATGTGCTCAATTTCTGATGAAGAAATTGCGCCGGAAAAGAATACCGTTGATATCGAACATGGCAAAGACATGACATTCGAGACAAGATCACATCCAAGAGCATAAAGAGTCTGCAGACGGCTTGCAATGTTGAAAACTCTACAATCGAGTACAGTTCCACTATGATTATCATCATAATCACTGTCCATGGTCTCGTTCAACTTGTATAGAAAGAGATGCTCCAGTGATCCTTTATTCCTAGTGCAAATTTCCGCCAGGAAGTGAGAACTAAGATGACCTAGTCGAAGAGTTAGGGATCTTAAAGATTTCTGTTGTTCCAAGAAGGTCTGCCAGATTTGAAGTTGAGGATAGCTGGCGTGTAGGCGAATCCCTTGAATCTCACAAATTCTGAGGCTTCCACAGTTTGTGTGCCTTCTTGCGTACTTAGTTAGCTCCGCCAGTTCTTCTTGGAAGCCGCGTAGGATGTTGACTTGTACTGGAAATTCCATAATCACGTAAAGTTCCTTGAGAACTGTGTGCACCGTGAGAAACTTGAGAACTGCCTGGACAGTCCGGAAGTCCTTGAAGTTGATTACAGGAAAACGGAGATCAAGTTGCCCCAAATTGGGAAACCTGTTCTGTTCCAGCAGAATCTGAAGATTGGGTAAACCCAAAACATCATCAAAGTTTTTGCCAGATGCCTTTAGACATTTCCCCACTCCAAGAGCCTTCAATTGGGGCAGCCGAAGATTTGCTAGGTCTGTCGGGGAAAGTTGAGACACGGCAAGTAAATTAACCTGTAACATTGCCAGGTTTTCTGTACCAATCAGTAGGTTTTTGAAAATATCCGATCGTATCGATCCCGTGAAGTAAAGCTGCTGTAGGAGATGAGGATACTTGAAAGAATGAAAGGAACTTTTAGGTTGTGCTTCGCAACTGCAGCTAACATCCCTTCGTTCCTTTTCATTGTCACCTTCAAGATGAGAGTTATCGTTTTCATCTACTTCATCATCATCACCACAGCTTATCAGATCCACATAGCAAGTTTTAACTCCAAGATTGGAGATCATGTCGAGACCCAAGCAACCCAAGTGTGCATGCGGGATGCAAAGAAAATTACGCTCCGCAACTCCATTAAAACTGGTCAGCGATGTGATGGCGATTTCTCTGCCGATCGTTTCATCAACCACGGCGTACCACCGTTTCGAGACACGTTGCACATTGTCCAGGTCGTGTTTGAGGGAAATGCAAGCAAGAATTGTACTAAGAAGCTGCATGAAAGGCAAAAGCAAGCAATTGTACACACATTAAAGCAACACACATCAACCCTGAGTAAGGCTTAATTGGGATTTGATGATTATCACATGATCTCACTTCATTCGGGAGATCTTCAATACACGTCTTTTGTTTGTTTTGTTCACTGTCCTTCGTCATCTTTCCGCCTTGTTGAGTTTACACTTTTTCAAGCTTAGAAACCAGATTTGTGCGGTTGAGCTAAGTATATACCAAATTAGAATAATGTTTATGGTCAAAGTCTTTTCCGTGAATGCTGATGAATGTACAGTTTTGTCCAGTAGCAATAATTAAAGTTGCAGTACCAGTTGAGTAGGCATGCGTAGGTATGCGTGTGCGTATAGGTACACATGGAGACTTTCATCGTCTTCCTCTTCCAAGCCTTCAATACTGTCACCACAGACCTGTGTCCCGTCAACCATGTCCGCTCCCTTACGTGCCATCCTCCACATTTAACAAAAGGAACACTGCAGTAAATTCGCAGACACATCACAACGGAAATGAGAACTTAAAAGGCAAACAGGCAGTTTTCTATTCCATCATCTAAGTAAATTATGAGCAAGGCAAAGCAATTTTCTTTAGCCTGTCCTCCGTCAATATTTTTATTGTTAACGAAAGATGCTTTAAGCAGCTTGTCAATTTTTCATTGGTTTTTAACACATCGTTTAACACTTCACACGTACAATTTTCATGCATACAGGAAACATTTTCTTATGTCATTATTACAATAACGTTTTTGAGACGCTCGCTCAAGTATACACCACAATAACGATAAAAAATTATGCCTATAGGAAGGATTTTCGATGATTGTTTATGATCTCCGGGACTTCCCAACGATATTACTAATAGCGGTTTTAAGAAGGGCAGAACAAAGAGGTATCAAATTTCAGTTAAAAATATAAATAAAAAATGTCAGGTATCTAGCATAAAACTTGTCTCATTTTTGTGAATTTATTCGTCAACATGAACAAGTCTCGTTTTTTAGAGTAAGTAGGAAATCAGTACAGGACATTACAACTCATTAGTACATCCGTATCCCGAATAGGTATATACCCGATTAGGATCGATCATCCATCAATAAGTAGTACGTCGATAGATAACGGAATTTGGATCCAAAGTTTCGCTTACTTTAAAAAAAATATGCATATCGATAAGATTTTTTTAACTCGATTGATGTTTCTGAGAGATACATGTTACGTGTAATGGTAAAGTGAACTACGTTATCAATGATAAAGAGACTTGAGTTTAGTGGCGTTGTCGTTGTAGTATATTATGTAATGTGGGTATAGCTCCCATTCCAAAACATGCAAACGGCAAAGGGCATATTATTCTTTTGCAAATTGTTTCATTGCTTATCACCCAATGATAATACCACATAATTTACAAAGCAGTTTATCTGTATTTTTCCAACCTTACAGTTATACCTCTTAAAAGGGTAGTCAATCTCATCCGTTCATTTTTTTAACATATAATTTGTCTGGTAGATAAAAAGTATTGAATTTTGTTTTGTAAAATTAATGATTTTAAAATACCTTAAGCGTTCATTGCAAGCGCAGTCTCAAGCAAATGGCGTGGCTGTGGCACTTGGCTTATATCGTCGTGTACAAGTGCACAAGTAGAGTACTTACTGTACTGGTTGGTTAATAAATAATTTTTGTAGTTAAAATAACATTATTTATTTGCCATTTTCCTATGCAAGCATGCAGGCAAAAAACCATCATAAAAGGATCTGCTCAAGTGCAGAGAATTGCAAACGCACAAATAGGTAAGCTCACTCACGACGTTAATAATAATAGCAGTAGCAGTGAACACGAACACCTTGCCATACCGCTTACTTGATAATTATTTGAACATTTTTCTATTTAAAAAACGCTGCTGCTGCTGCCTTTTCGCACCCATTCAGCAGGTTTTTATTATTGTAGTGCATGTATATATGGCATTTAGAATAGACACTGTAGCACTATCACAAGTAATTTTTGTGGTGGTTCGTGTGGTATGGGCACTGCTGGCTGTTTGGTTTGCATTCTTGCATACAAAAGCTTCTCAATGCGATTGACTGCTGAAATGTGATAAATGTGCTTCATGTGTGCCCTTTCATTTGCAACATTCAAGACAATTATATGTACCAGACAGATAAGCTCACTTGTACTCGTTCAGTACTTTTTGGCTGCTGCTGTGTTCTCTTAGATAAAGTAGATTGAAGGAACACTGGAATGGGTAGAAATATAATTAAGCAAAACTATTATCCAATCTGCATTTCAAGCACATAAAAGCACCTCATGTAGCTTGACCATGATTTCATTTAATCGTGATTTAATTGTATTTTGAATTTCTTTAAACCGAAATTTTTGGGTCCAGGTATGCTTATATCAAGGCATATCTAGATCATTCTCTACATAGAGCAATATTTTGTCAAAAACGCCACAGATTCCTGCTTTTTGCAGTTCTCTGCGTTCGACTGTAAAAAGAATGATCAGTACGTACACAATGTATTCAGTCACAGTAGCTTAATTGTGAGCTAAAACACAGAGGAGACGAAGAACCCTTTAAGTGATGCGTAGCATGATTTAGCCTTTTTTTATAAAAAAATGCAGTGCAACATATTAGTAACAAGTACAAATGTACCTTTTCCTTCTTCTCGCATAAGACAGATAGAAAGAGCGACTTATTGAGAAGCAAATGTGCTGTTTGCAGAGGAGTTGCCTTATCATCACCAAAACACATTGCTGTTCATGCTATTGCCATTTTACTTTATCTTCGCATTAACCCATACACAAGCTATACAAACTGCATTGATATCCAATTGGTACTTACCTATATTGCCTACCTATACGCTTCTTTCCGTGCCTGTCTGTAATACCATTAAAAATAAAGCAAAAATAAATAAAAAACGCAAATTGCTACAAAAAAAATCAACGTAAGTATTGGTTTGTTTGGCTATATAATAAATGTTGGATTTGCAGCAGCAGCAGCAGCTCAGTTATTATTATTATCATTCAATTCTTGCATGCATTGTTTCAATGAAGGGCTGCTGCACTACAGCAGCATATAGCAGCAGCGTAAGCGTCAGTGATAGTGATTTTCAAAAGAGAGTGAATGAAATGACGCTATGATGATGATGATGGTGAAGCATTATTACTATTACGTATACGGTATCCATCTACAAAAAATAATACTTATCTACCCATAATGTTTACTTTACCCCTTTAACTTTTGCGTAGAAGGAAAAAAGGGAAGATAAGGCAGCAAGGCAACATCACCAGTTAGTCAGCAGCACTAAATAGCTAGCAGCATAGCTCTCTGCAAACGATTATAGCGTAGCGTCTATATACACATACTATAAACGCTATATGTCCTGCAGAGTAAAAAAGAAGAAAGTAGAACTTAAAGGGAACTTTAACAATTCAACAAAACAGCAACAATATTATATATATCTTTCGTTACTTCTATATTACAGCAGTCAGCTAGTATAATATAATACTGTACTATAGTGCACTGCATATACGCTATTATTGCACAGTCTAGAAATTCGTGAGGAGAGTGAAGGAGAGACTTGAAACATTTGGGATTTGGTGTCAGAACAGGTAGCAAGGAGCGTACAGAGACGCGCGCACATAGTCACCACACTTCACATGCGTGTTTTCCTTCATCCACTCAATCAGCAGCATCATTTGCACAAAGATACAATTTTTTTTTCATCCAACGTTCTTTTACAAAGGCTCATAAGGCGAGAAGAGAAGCGGAGGAGTGAGTTTTCTGCTGTGTGCCAAAACTGTTTTTATGCAGAATTGCAGAGAGAAGAAAAATAAAGAACTTGTGTGCGTCTAGCAGCAATATAAAGAGAAAAAAGAAACAGTGCAACTGTATTTACAACTATTTAATATTTAATTTTCTTTCCTAAGTGGTGAGTAGTGAATCCATTCTAATAGTATATTATAATATATGCTTCGCTGAGTATTCTAGAGAGAGAGAGGAAAGAATCTAGTGGAGTAGTAAAGAAAGAAGCGTCTTGTGCGCGTATATATTGCCACCACACAGAGCAGAGAGCAAAGACTCAAAAACGTACTTCCTTTCCAGAAGTACCCTTAATTATAATTAGAATTTTTTTGTGAATAATTAGAGAAATCGGCTGCTGCTACTCGCTCCGACGCGCTGCTCCTATTGTTATACATAATACATAATCATCAACAGCAAAAGAGGGGAGGAGAGGCGGAGACTCTATCTGCAACAATTAAAGCAGCCGTAGTAGGAAGTGTGATTACTTGGATTTGCTACAGAAAGCGTGTAATGAGCTGTGTTATTGCTGTGTATACTCTCTGCAATGTAGATAAAAAAATACAGACGCACGTTTAGAAACAGAATAAGACAAGGAATTCAAAAGATTTAAACTTGCAGTTTAACTTATATACCAAAAAAATTGGCTGTTTTTTTGGGGGGAGTGGTGGATAAAGAAAATTATGTGCAATAATAATTACATATATAAATTAATATTAAATAAAAATTATAATAATAATCGTTAAGTTTAATTGTGAATTTTGTGTGGCAAAGTGAAACAAGTGGAAAAGAGGTATTTAGAAAATAATTATTGGCTTGTGTATACCCTTTAAAAAAATAAATTGTGTGGATCATTTCCTTTTCGACAAAAAAACGGAAGAAATATTGTAATCTTTTGGACGAGAGAACAGAAAAATATTAATTACTATTGGACTTTGATTCCTTATTATTTTGTGTTGGTTACTTTTATGGAAAAAAGTGAAAACGACAGAAAAAAGGGTTTCATAGAAATCAAGCGCGTTGTCGCTTTTCATGGGGATTCCCATCTTCACAGTGCCATCACCATGTTTTAAATGTAGTAGTAGAGTAGTAGAAAGAGAAGAGGGGATAAGATCAGGTTGTACTACAAGTCAAAAAAGTGATAATTTATAGTAATATTTTTTACCATTTTGTGCCTAATTTGGAAAAATTCAACATCAAACGAGGAGACCATCTCTTTCGACGTGTGTAATTTCTTTATTTGTTTGGGAAAGACCACTCTTCAAACTTGATCGTTGTCGTAGATGACACTCTTTTAAGGAAATTAGAATAATCAATTTATTAATTAGGACAAAATGCTCAAATTTCTGATAAGGTAAGTCGTAACCACTTTTACATATTATCTACATAAATCGCTTCTTCAAAGTCATTTTTTTTCTAAATCTCTCTACAGAAAGAAAATGCAAGTTTTAAAAGTGTATTCTGGTAAGAGCAGCAATTGTTTCGTCTCAGTCAGCCATAAGCCAAGTGCCATTTTATCTATAAAAATCGCAGAATTATAAAGTATTTACGTTTTCTGTTTAAAATTATTTGTCATCCTATTGAATTGAAAGTTTTTGAAAAACCAGATTGTGCTGCTGCGCTTATCGCGCGACTCTGTATTTTAGAAGATAAATCTTTTTTTGCATCCACCGTTTAAACTTTAAAAGAGTGAAGAATGCAATATATTACAAAAATAATAATACAATGTAAGCAGCAAGCAAGAGGCAAGCAAGCAAGCAAAGCAGCTTTGATAATGATTCTATTCTGATGATGACGTCGGTGGTTTGGTTTCGATTTTGTGTAGTAAGTAGTTGTAGTATTTTGACAAGTAAAACAATTTTTTAAAGAGAATTACACGCGTCCTACTATTCACATTTTTATTCAAAACAAAAAAAAGAGAAGTGCATTGTCGAAGGATTTTATATGCGCGCCTTAAGTTGTTCCCTCTGAAAAAAAGTAACAGTTACACAGCAGTATCTGTCCGTCTTTTTTATTTGCGGTTCTTATCACTCTTATTTTATTCATGTGTGCACAGGCAAAAAGAATATAATGTATAATGTATCATTCCACTTTACATTCCAAAACCACCACCACAGACTTTTTGGTGTAACAATGCAGTAGTGTGTATTTTGAGTCATCGAGACATGTTATACCATGCACAAAAAAACAATCACTGATGTCGTCTACTGATGAACACAGCACTTCTTTACAACATTTTTTTCCATAAAAACTACAAGTGTGAACGGTATTGTTGTATCAATAAAACAAGTAGATGTAATGTAGAATGTATATTCTTATATGCCTACTTACGAGAAGCTCGTGCTGGTATGCAAGAAAATACAGTAGTCAACATCAGAATAATAATGTTTTTTAAAAAATGCGAAAAAAATGACTTTATTATTCAGAAAAGAGCAGCAGCAATCCTGGCTGATATTATAAGATGTTGTTGATGATCAATGAAAATGATAAAGCTGAAGAAGCCGACAAGTATGATTACATGTATGATATGAGATGATGATGATGTGTTGTGTATAGCATCCATTTTCTTATAAGACACGGTGCATTTGATGCACTTTTTTTTGAAAGAGGAGAAGAAGTACATATTATTATTAGTATTTTCTTCATTTTTGATTGTTGATAAGCTTGTTTTACAAGGGGGTAAGGTGACAGTAACTTGAATAGGTGGAGAAAATGATGCAAAAGACTGCACGAGTGACATGAAAAAGACCCTCATTTGCATTTTACATCTTGTCATCTTTCACGATGAAACCAGATTACTTGGGCTTTTTATTAGCTGTGATGGTGTCAAAGAGGTAGGTACTTTTGTACGTAATATATGATCAAGAAGAGACACACAATGATTTTGTAATAACAATAAGAAGGGCTCAAGACATTGAAAAGTTTTGGGCTATATGGAGCAAGCCTACAAATAACCTATTGTAGTAGGATTGTCCACTGACTGAAATTACCGAGACGGTGAGGTGTTGAGAGAGATTAGATAATAATGGAAATTGTAAGAGGTCACCTTTTTACTATAAAAATAAGAAAATGACGAGCAGTTACACATGTGAAGATTATAAGACAAATTCATTCTTGAAAATTGAGTCATTTTACTGCGGTCTCATTCATTGTTGTCGTTGCTGCTGCTTCAAGAGAGAAGAGAATAGAGAGAAGGAAGGGACTTTTTCAAGTTCGGTTGTAAATTTAACTGTGTGTATTTTTAGTACTCTCATGATTTTTTTTTCATTGTCACTTTTCATGCTTGATTTGAATGGAAAAAAGAAGGATATGTAGTATTATTGTTGTTATTACCTTATGTTCCTTCATACCATATGACAATATTAGCTCTAGTCATGATGATGAAGGGAACATGCAATATGCAGCAGCGCATGCATGCATGCAATTTTTTCTTTCTATTTTAAAGTAGAAACCGACGACGGCGACCAAAAGACAACCTTGAAGCTGGCTTCTCTTGTTCTCACGTTCAAAAGAGTTTGGATGGTGGATTTTAGTACAAAAATGCATGCATATAGCTATTACATATACTAAACTAATGTACCCTAATATTATTATGCATTCCTCACTAAATTACATACATACTCTCAGAACACTATGATGCGTATATATATAGATCCCACTCCATTCATTGAAATCGAAAGTGCAATTGAAATCACAACACATATGTACTCCTCCTCCTCCACAGCAGCAGCAGCAACAGAACGGTTAGATGAGAAACTGTAACTTGACGTTTCACACACATGCCACATCATGTAACCAACACACATTCTGTTACATAACTTAAATTCGAGTTGAATTATTTTGCTACTTTACTGAGAATGTGTCACTTTGTCTGTTTTTGATGTGGCGCTGATGTTGCAGTGCATATAACCATTTAATTCAGTCAGTCAAGAAAATGGTTCTTCTTTTTTCTTCAACAAAATGCAAAAAAATGGGAAAACAATCAGAGTGAAAGGGATTTATTTCGTTTTGATGGTGTGATGTTGTTTATGTGAGTGAGTGAGTGAGTGAGTACGTTAGGTAGGTAGGTAGATAGGTAGATTACATAATAAAATAAATAGGTTTTAAACGCTTTTAACTGAACATTGTTGCAGTTTTTTGTCTTCATAATGTGTCTGTTTTAGATGTAGGCTACAATGTGGGGAATTTTTTTTTTCTTTCAGTTTTACCGCATCGCGTCGTCTCGCATCGCATGAAAAAAGTGTTGCGTTGCATGCAACACAAAAATGATGATGAAAAGTGACGTCTTGTCCAAAAAAAGTCACATTGTTTCTTTGGTTCAACTATTATTACGTTTCGTGCTATTAATTGCATTCATTTAGAAAATTATGGCCTTAAAATAAGTAAATACATATTAGCTATCTATATATACTCCGCTCTCTTCTGTACTCTATATAACCTCAAGCTATTATCTTATTATGGGTGACGGTGGGTGATGATGAGACCAAGTCTGTCTAAAGTTTTGCAATTTTACGGAGCAGAGTATTCGCAAAAAAATGTCCGCAGAGACATGCACTTATCATGCCATTATTTCCTTTGTCAAAATCGCAACAAGATCCGATGCACGTCTCTGATAGAATTGGAAGAGAGCTCCTTTTGCAATCAGCCTTTTTTGCAATTGTTCCACTGCACCAGTGGCATTCAACCCTGCGACATGATAGAAGCAGCGTCACATTTTTTTCTCTATCTCGTAGAGTTCACTGCATTTTCTAATGCAAACGCCTGAAAGCAATAAAAGGAATCTATAGGACAAAAAAATATTATTATTATGCTTGTGAGCTCTTCTGTAATTATTGCCGTTGTCATTGCTGTGCTTTGATGCATTATAATATGTACCTACCTATGTCTAAGGCGTAAGTAATGTGGCATCATCCCATAATGATATTATATTATATATCTTCTCCTCTATCCCATCACTTATTTCGTCATCATTACCATCTACTAAACTAAGCGCCAATATCATCACCACTACTGCCACCACCACACGCTAAGGACTTTTTGTACTTGGTCTTCTTCTCTATATCATACGCTGCTGTCAACATTTTCAAAAGGAAAAAAACCGGATCTCATTTTCTTGTCCCTTGCAATCATCGCCACTGTGTCGTCTGTGATGGGCTCTTCTAATTCTTTTCACTTTTTCACTAGATCATCAGAGATGCACTTTAGTTTTAACTAGTTTTGTCGTCCTCTAGTAGACAAGGATGATGATTATGATGACCACGGCAGCGGCGGCGACTGCGACGATGATGATTTAGCCGTTTTCAATTTTTTCTTCTCTTTTCTTTTAAACATTTTTTTTATTATTAGCCGTGCTCCTACTTGCTTGCTTGAATTTTTCATTTGGCCTATTGTTATGATGAGGTTTCATTCATTCTGATTATTATCGTCATCATCATCAAAACATCATCCGTTTGTTTAGTGTGGCCGTTTACTAGCCAGATGTACTCCTTGGTTTTTTTATTCGCTCTCTAGAAAAGAAATAGAAGATGGAGAGGGACATGTGTGTGTGTGTGATCACATTCATTGAAGTTTCACCTCATTACTGAAACACACTGACCATTAGGATGCACCATGCATAATATACCTACATGGTAGAAACCAATGCAATGGGATGAGAAGTAGGAAGATGATTGCTGAATTGAAAGATGATATTATGCTTCAGTGGGAGCACCCCTTTGAGAAAGATTTGTAGTTAAGCTAGTTAGTTAGTGACTTTTCTTTACTACAGCGAGATAGACAAAGAGAAAAAGCAAATTATAACCAAAAGTCTTGTAGACGCCATGTAATTTTCTAAATTGTTTGTGCCGCTTTGGTAGAAGCAAAACGCTTTGTAGTAGCGTATCAAGTTACTTTACATGAAAAACTTAACTTGGATTTAAGTCATTTTGGGATTAATTGCGTCGTGTATGCTGAGAGTAGTCGCGGGTGGAGGAAATTAGCACAGTTGGTGAAAAAATAATGGTGCAACTTTCTGTAAATTAGTCGCAGGAAGTAGGCACTGGACAATGCATTGCCAATCTACTTTTGGTATTAGTTAACAGAAAGATGGCTTGTTGGTCGGAAATTGGTGTGAGGTAAGGACGTGAACAATAACATTGTGTTGCGTACAGATAAGAGCTGAGACTTTTCAAGGAAACTGAAAAGTATATTTAAATTACGCCATTTTGTTAAATTAAAAAAATAATGAGATGCATTATGTGGAGGATGTGATGGTGGTGATAATGGATCTTTAGCACAAGAAACTAATAATGGAATGAGTATAGTACCATACCCTAAGACAAGAAAAAGTGCATATTATTTGTGAGAAATTTATCAATAGTCGCTTGTGAGTTGTGACATAACCATAGTTTACACGTTTGCAATTGCAAAAATGCAAGTTGCACTTCTTTGTTGACAACCTCAAAAACCAAACCACTGTATAATTTCCCTCTTGAGGTTTAAGATGATTGTGTGCTGATATGTAATTAACCTGACCCAGCATACAAGTCTTTGGTTGGTTATTACGCGCAGCATAGCATGAGAAGATAAGATAAAGTATAACAGTTGTTTTGTTTGTTGGTGTCATGCTGCTAATGATGGGATTGCTTTGGCTGTGATATGATTGAGGATAGAGGACAGAAACCTCCTCAGCGTCAAGATAAGTACTTAGAGTTGAAGATGAAAACGCGTTTAGCCATGTAGGTATTCAAATTTGAAACTTAAATCGTAATCTCAAAAACTCGAGAACTCACAGATTTGCCAGATAGGTGCAAATATGCAAGATGGGATGATTCTGCTGGAAATGAAAGGCAAGGAAGAAGATGCTCCTTTCATTTACAGAGATCATTTAGTCATTTCTCAACCTACTACCGCTTCCACTGCATCTCTGCCATGATAACAATCATTAATCATGATCGCATATGTATGTACGTGGGTGATCGTTCAACTTGATAAGCACGCAAGATAGAGGAGAGATAGCATCTCTGAAACGAAACGAAACAGAAAGCACATGCGCGAAGTGCAGCGCATCATCCTATTTCAAGACAGCCTTCATCCTTCTTTGCAATTTGCAAATAATACCATCTTATAAAATCTGTTACGACGACGGCTACGATGATAGCAGCGTTCCGTTTTTGTGTTTACAGTTTATTTGCAAACAAAACAAAGTTAAAAAGACTTTTCGCTTATGTACACATACACACACACTACAAAATACTTTTTTATGCAAAGGCATCTCATCCCTCATCCATCACCACCACCACCGCTGTTTGTAAACATCTATAATTAGAGATGCTGAACAGGTAACAGGTGCAAAAAGAAACGGAGAGTCTGTGTGTGCGTGCAAAAGTAGTGGGCTAGTACGCTGCTGACACTCTACACACAACGCAGCAAAAGCGCTTTGCAAAGGTATGCCATGCTAAGGAGCTGCATGTCAGAATTGCTAGTGTGCGAATACTGCGAATCAAGTGTCCAAAGTAAAAGAGAAAGTGGTTGAATAGATAGGAATGCATTCCCCCTCCTTTCTGTTGCTGCTGTTGCTATTGCTCCTTGCCAAACTGGTACAGAGCCGCGTGTAGTGTGTGCTGTTGTTGTGATGATGGTGCATCTAGTGGTAATACTACTTAACAAAGCAAGGTGATCGTATTTCGTAGAATTTATAATGTATGCACGCAACGTAACTCGAAATTGAAAATTGTTAAATGTGGTAAGTGCCATGATTGCCAAAGTAAAAATGTAAATACAACTATTGCAAATAGGACTTGCTATACGAACGTACTACCTATCGATTGCAGAAACCTACGTACGCCGCAGTGTTATGCACACAGCCAGCCTTTGCATTTTTACCTGAAGCCATAATGTAATTGATAAGATTGTAATTAATTGGTAGAGCATAGAGGTATAATATGACGATCGAAGATGTACATGGTAGGATTTTCGATAACTGTTTACCTAAAATATCGGTTTACTTTGCTTAATGATGGGAAATGACAGAATTTGCTGGTACAAGGCCGATAGAGTTCCGTTATAAATTTTCTTGTTACCAATCTTGATTGAATTTAGAATGTAAAGAATTTAGCTGACCACGGTGAACTGTTGCTGGATGGATATGTTCTATTTTTAAAGAAAATCTCGTTGTTAATTTACTTTATATTTTAAAGTAAATATCGGAATGAGGTTTACTATTTTAATTGCCATTTTATTAACACTTTTAGTTTCATTTGTTAGTTCGTTCGCCGCGTTCGTTTTCTATATTTTTATTCATTTTTGTAAAGCTGCTTGTAAACGTATAGTAGTCTATATTCATCTACTCATAGAGAAATGATTCGATCTCAATAAAAATTGATATCTACAAGAATACCTGTAGTAGGTAATAATCGAAACGCGACTAAAATGCTACCAACAGCAGGAGCAAGCATCATTATCATCCCCCCGTTCATTACTATGAAGTAGCATGGCAGCGCATTATCTATCATTATCAAACTTCTACACCGAGCCTTTCCTTGTTTGTGCTCGCTAATCAGAGCAGAAAATGCTGGTGTACCGTTTATACATACATTAACTACGTTCAATATCGTTAACTGCTGCTGCTGAGAAGCTGATGAGCACTACATTTATTGTTACTACTTGCTGCTTTGTTGATGATAAGTGATGGAGATGATGATGTGTGTGTGGTGCTTTATTGGCACTTTTATTGCGAGGGGATCAATTTGCGCCTTTTCTAAAGAATTTCAATCATTTTCATCCCTTCTTTTTTTCTTCTT
This sequence comes from Sinella curviseta, assembly GCA_004115045.4. Classification (NCBI taxonomy): domain Eukaryota; kingdom Metazoa; phylum Arthropoda; class Collembola; order Entomobryomorpha; family Entomobryidae; genus Sinella; species Sinella curviseta. Next base: position 75,900,145 of record CM023199.3, on the reverse strand, counting down.
CACGTCTAATCATCATTCTTCTAGTATGCACAAGCTAATATGCAGCAACGTTTTAAACTTCATGTTCTAATGCTTTAAATAAGCAACACGGGAACATGTTTCTGTTGCACTTTGCTTTTAAAAAGCTATAAAGCCATACAACAACATATATTGCACTAAATGGGGAAAGAAGTAGAAAAAAATGACGATGCGTAGTGCAGTATGCAGGAACTGAAGCCGAAAGCTGCTAAAACACTGCGCACTGCCACTACAACTACCTACTACAACAAGCAATGCTGATGATAATCATTCATTATTCATAAAGATGTCTTTATACATCTTCTGTTTATTGAAACTGCTGCTGCTGCCATCATGTACGCTTTTGTGCTTGTATGTAAATAACTGCCAAGTACAAGATACTAAAAAATGTTATATGCATGTCATGCCACATGTGTTTTTCTGCTTTTATGTGCAAATTTTTTCCCCAAAAATAGATGTACTTGTGTGCTTGCTATCTATTGTTATCTTTAACAAGAAGAAGACTGCTTTGTTGAAAAGATTTGTCTGTTTGATGCTGTTTTTATGATGATGATGATGATGCGATGATGATGAGCCATGAGCCGTGGTGTGGTACTTTTGCTTTTCATTGTTTGTGCGAGTGCGTGTCTGAGCGTAATCAGCGCTTCTTATAGGCTAGCTATGTAGGTATTTTGGAGTGTCATGTCAGAACAGCAGGTGAGGAGGTGGAAAAAAGAGAGAAGATTTGTTTGTGTGATTAATTGGATGATTATTTAATGTTGTTTACTTTCTGTTGATGAGCGAGCGTAACAGTAATCTAGAGTAAAAATGGCTTAAAAATCTTTAAAATACGTAGAATTTGGGTGATTTATTTTGGTGAGTTATGGATTCATGCACGGTTGTGGGAAATAATTTGTTGCACGTATAAACATACTAAACTACAATATAAAGCTTATGTAAAAGTGGTTGTTAGATACACAAAATATCTCGACCACCAAAACTATCACGGGTTACGCTGCCAAACAAACGAAAACGCTTCCATACAATTTAAAAAATTGTAGGGACAATTACGTTTGAAATATAAGCTTTTCGCTGCCAGTGGATGCGTATTTTAGCGTGCGTAGCGATAAAATTTGTAAAAAAAAATATGACACCCAGTTTGTTTACTATTGCAAAATGCATAAGATGTTTTCAAAAAGCTACAAAAACAAAACTATTATGTATTAATTTCAATTGTGGTCAACGTTTATGACATATATATATATGTCCCAAGAAATACATGAAAAGGCAGCGCTATAACCCTGATGGCGTTAATAGCTGGACATAATCTCTTTCCATTCATCATTACCAATATGGAACATAATTGCAAGCAATTCTTTGTTTAAATAACGCACATTTTTCGGCAATTTCATTCATTGTGTAGTAACTTCTCTTTCCCATCTCCCTGTGTAACAGTAACAGGTTCCTTGTACCAACTACCACCACCGAAATTATATGTCCGCTTAAAATTGCCTATTTAGTGATTATTACTCGACTTAGTTTGTCCGCTCACCGTCATCACCATATTTTTTTCAAAACTAATAAAATATCCGTGCTTGGCCACATTTTATGGAATCCATTTGCCTTGCAGAAAAAGAAAACAGTTTTTTGACCGTCGTAGTCATAATTTTTATGAAAGGCAAAATGCTCGTTTCTGTTTGGTGCGTGGCATTGCTCATTCATTCCTTCATTTTATACTATTATTATCATTACATGCTACTGTTTTACCCATTGTCGCGTTCGCATATTTTTATTTTTATATATCTCTGAGCTTTTATATTGCTGTTTAACATTGACCCAAATTTCCGTCATTATTCTCTTAAAACACATTTTTATTTTTACTCATTCATTCTCCATTTATTGCAGCGTAAGTAAACACAAGAGAGGGAAGGTAAATGCGGTAATATATTAACGGAGCTGTGAAGTCAACGGCGTAAGCTGTTGTTGTAGTAGGTATCATCGTGTATCAACGGCCATCAGTCAAGTCAATAAGCCTTATGAACGAGCTAAACAATAAATGCTGTCTTCTTATCTTTAAACTCTTTAAACTTTATTATTTCAAAGAAAGAATCCTACCACTATAGTCGGTACAGTGTCTACAAGATGATAATGCCCATTTGCGAACCTGCCTGATACATACAAGCAATATAGCCATGTCCTTGGTCACTGCTATTTACATTACATTATTCCTGTCTAAACGGTCGTTATTGCGGTGATGTTTCACACTTTTTATTCTTGATCGAGATGATGATCATCTCTCATCAATGTGAAAAGGAATGTGTGTAATAATAGCACATTTAAATCCGCTGTCTAATCTTCTCTAAAAAAACAAACATCAATTTAAAGTTTAGTCGTTTTTTATTGGAGGTTTTTTTATTAGAAACGTGCGGTGAGAGATAGGTGCTGGCAAATTGATTGAAATAATATAAATAAATAATCTGTGCGTTCTCATTTTTAAATCAGTCGTGCACTTAGAATTCCCATGTTTTAAACTCATGGGAGTTGATCTTGTGATTATGAGAGGGTGTTGATAACAGTATGAAAGAGGTAAAATGACAGGACAGGTCAGTAGTCAGTCAGTTAAGAGGTTATTATAGCTCTAGCAAGTTCAATTAAACAACAATCAGTAAATACCTAGTTGTTGGTTCTAGCGCTATATTAGTTTGTGTTTGTGATGAGATAACTCTCTTCTGGTAGTATCTCTGTGTAAGTCATTCGACATAGATGCCTACATGCATGAATGAATGATGGCACCACGCATGAATTGGATAAGAACAAATAAATATGAAATAAGTGGCAGTGCCAAGAACCGTGAACTGTCTCAAGGTATTACTACGGGACGGGACTGGACTACTTACCATTGACATCTGACACGAGAGAATGATGGTGAAGGCAAATAGAATAGGTAGATAAGTTTAAGTATACAAATACTCGCATTTTATATAAAACGCACATTAATGCCTATTTGTTGGTGCGCAGGATACAGGAGTAGGTATATACAATACATACCTATTAACCAACGTTCAGCAGAAGGAGTTAAAAGTAGCGATCTTGAGATTCCGTTTTGTAAATAGTGCTCATATAAATACAACATTGTTTTATTTACGGCAAATCTAATTGGAAATGAAGGGAAGGAAGGCAAGGTTAGCGCTTACCAGTAGTAGCTGTAGTTAAACTTGCTCGAATATAGCAATGCACCAGAAATACGCACGGAAGCTTTTATAATCGAGTAGCAAAAAATGAATGGAAGGATGCAATAAAATGATAATCGTATATACTACAGCTACCGATGCCAACGAAGTAAGGGCTCATGTCAGTAAAATCTCAAATCTCACTAGTCTCGCTAGTTTCAGTAGTTTTCTGCATTCTTCTTCCGTGGTAAACAAAATTACGCGAGTGTGAAAAAGTGATTTATTATGCTCACTTTTAAGCTCATAATGTGATGAAACTTTCCCTGTCTCTACATCCCACCAAAACATAAATATTTTGACTTTAGCTCAAATTATCCCTGTAGGTCATAAATAGGCTCGTGTGTGAGGAAAGGGATTAGCAGCATTGTTTTATTAGTAATACGGCTTAATGTAATAATAATAATAATAATAATAATCCTACAAGCGCAAGCGCACGCCGCAGGCAGGCTCTGTAAGAAGGACTAATTCCCTTAATGAGTATCTGTAATAGTTAACGACACAAGGTATGCAGCAACAACAGCAATAAAGCATTTTTTGAAATATATTTTAACTTAACTTGACAAGAATAAATACATCATCATTGTCAACATCCGCTTTAATTTTCACCGTAACAGCAGCAGCCGTGGCTCTCAACAATGATGATGGCACCTTAGAGTAAAGCGAAACAGCAATGTTTTAAGTATACTTGGGCATTTTAAAATAAGCATGAAGCAATTTGAGTTTCTTCTTGGATATGTTTGTTCACGCCTCTATCTAGAGACGACGGCTTTGTCTAAAAAAAATACCTTGATTCTGCTCGAAGCGGACATTTGTTATTTCATATGAAAAAAATAGTAAGTGGCAAGTCCTTATAGTTAACCGTTGTCGGTCGTTAGAAGGAAAGGTAAAATATTGACAAAAAGAAAATAAAAGTTATTATTTATTATGGTTATTATTGTGCTGAAGGCAGCAGCGATACACACGTACCTAATAATATATGTGTAGAGACGGGAGGTGTTCTCCTCTTGTCATTTACGATGAATTTTATCCCTTTTTATTACGCTCATTTCTATTTTATTGTCTTTTCCATTTCATTCACTCAGCCTACAACTTATGTTAAGTATAATGGAAGTATGCGTAATTATTTATCTTGTTTGGCCACATTTTAAAGTAACATCAGTTTATTTAATATTATGTTTCCGTTCTGCCTGCCTCTTGAAAAGTTGACGTTTACTCAGTTCCCCACTCTTGTGTATGTCTTTATTCTCATGTTTTATTATCGTAATTAATAATTGCATATATGTAGCGATTGTCATATTTACGTACCTGGGCATAAAAACCACCACCACCGGAATTCGTATTAAGTCACCAGGGAATAAGGAATATTATTTGAAGAGCAGCAACAACAACAACCCATCGTCATAAAGAGGAAAATTTATTATATCGAAATGGGAGACAAGAGAATCCGTTTCAAGATAAGCTTTAAAAATGCGAATATGCAACTTGTGCAGTACGCTCTCCTGTTGTTGTATATAAACAGGAACACAGGAACCATTTTAATTTACAAAGGAAGGATGATATTGATGAGTACAAAGATAAGATGCATACAGTTCCCACAAGCTTCCATAATGGTATCCTCAGTTTGCAGTTATGTTGTTGTACTTTGGTAGGTTTCAATTATTATAGCAAATAGGAATATATACAAGCTGCATGTGTGACGAAATCGACTATTATATGTACTATAGTTTAAGTAACAGCAATAACAATGAGTAATAACGATAATATAAGAAGGATCATCCACCCTCACATCTCATCTCATCAGAATACCTAGCAAATTGTTGCGTAAAAAGTATAATATTATGAAGTAATATTTCCGAAACTGGATAATTCTGGTTCTAATGTCAAATGTTGGTAGTACCAAAGGAAAACAACATTTTTTTAAAACTTTCTTTTTGTAGGCAACTGACATTGCTAATTAGAATGATACTCACGATGATAACGTTGGGTTGGTTAATTCGTTTACAGAAAAAACAACGTGTCCAACTTTGGTGGTAGTGCAAAACACATTATGCAAATGGTTTACCATTTCAGTCAACTCTCAACTCAATCATTGTCATTGGACGCGACTGCTCTAATGATGTAAAGTGATAAATTCTTCATTGTGTCAGTACTGCTTACCACAACAACAGCTTTGACAGGGCTTGATTTGAGTATTGCTGTGCACGCACTCCCCCACATTTTCACATAACCTATACCACCACCCACGCACAAAAAGAAGAAGCCGCATTTATTATGACTACCTATGAATTTCTACTATTCCATCAAAATCCGTAACTTGACTCCATTTCAATGCTTTTGTTGTTCGAGTAGTTCACACACAAAAATATAACTCAAGAAAAGTAGTTCATCAGCCACAGAAGTACCATAGTTTAGTTTGTAGCCCAATTTACCTCCCTGCGCTTATAGTTGATTATTATAAATCTTGTGTGAACTAATGTCATCAAGATCATCATCTCCATCAGTCGTAATTGGTAAGCTCATTTTTTGAAAGGGAAAAAACAAACAGCGTGGGCTTCCCTTGGGATTCTCCTTGTTACCTTGAACCACGACATTTATCCTCTTTCCTTGTCACTATTTTCATCTTGCTTCATTCCACTTCTACTTGCAATTTAATGTGGAACAATGCATGTGGAAATTAAATAATAAAAACACTTCGTTCAGCCACTAAAAAATGTCGAGATTTTAGACGGAGGGCCAGCCTTCCCTCCACACATTCTCAACTCTACTATATTACTCGTTTTATTTTATCATGCAGACTTAATGATGATAAAAGTATTCGTTGCATTCATTGTCAATGATTGGAAGCCCATTAAAACTCCATTCTGTTAATTATCATCCACTCTCTCTGTGTCTGTTCTGTGCGGATAATATGCATATTTAGGGTAACAATGGGAAAAGAGACGGACGAAGGGAGTCCCCTTCTTTTTGTCAAGTGCTAAGTCCGTATCATTATCAACACATAATATTATTGACATTGGCCACTGTCGAATGCCACGTCACTACCACTAACCCAAATAATAATGCTGTTGCAGTGGCTGAACGAATTCTGAAGTGGAAGGAAAGGAAAAGTGAACAAAGGGATGATTAATGCGATGTGATTTGCATAAGTGCATGCTCTGAAAAGCAAACAATCAAACTTAACAACGGCTGTTTCCTTTAAGCTCTCTTTGTTTCATTTGGCAGACTTATTTTTTACTGGTTTTAAAGCAAGCAGTTCAGCAGTGTAGATTATAAGGGACCCATTGCAACAACTACTCTTTGGTCCACCACCACTGCAATCGTTAAAACTGGTGAAGCACAAAATAGAATCTGAATAGATGAAAGTATTTGCAAAGAGGGACATTTTTAGAAGAATGGACAATAAAATGTATTCTTATAGATAATGAAACGACCAAGTTCAGAAGAAGAAGGAATATTTTGTGTAGAAATAAAATAGTCTTTTAATTGGCTGTTACGGTACTTACATTATGTTTAACAATTATGAATACCATTTTAGAGGAGGATTTAGGAATGTCGATAAGTGGAATGCATACATAAATGTAATTATATTTATGATAATTTATCCTGCTTTCTAGACTTTAAAACTCATTTTGCAAGGTGTATTATTCTTCAGGCTAAACAATGAAAAGGGTGAAAACTTTACGAATATTCGAATGACCTGGTGAATATGGGATTGAAGGAAGGTCATGGTTCTAGGAACAAAAAACAACATGTAAACAAGAACATAACTTGTTCAATTATAGGCATCTTATGTTGTAATTTATGCCATTTTGACCATTTTCAAGATTTACTAGCAAATTGTGTTTATGTACCACATGCACTTTCAATTTACAACCACAAAGCTATCTGCGTACCTTATCATATCCTCACAGAGAACACCGGGTTCAAGTCGCTAAAATAATTATTGTGAAGAGAAAAGGTGTGGGAGTAAATCATTAGATAATTTAATTTGCCTTGTTTCTTTTTCAACAGTGAACTGAACTCAGATAAGTTCGTGTTTACACAGCATCGCATTTATCAGATTTCTTTTACGAAATAATCTGAAAAGATAAATTATCAAAGTACGTACAAAGAACAATTTTAAAAAATCATACAATTCACCAGATGAAAATCATACAATTCTACATCACAGCTATACCTTGACCACTATTAACCCGAAACTTATGTTGTTGCTTGATTTATAAAATAATTTGTGATCGTTATCAGTTTGTTAGTTAATGCAATGCCCATATAAAAATGTAGTTATAATAGCACCTTTACTCACTTGTCTGTCTAAACACTACTATAATTTAGATTTTCTGCTGCTGATTTTCTCAAGTTAAAATTCAAAGCGTTTTCTAATTTACGTACTACCACATTGATCTTTCTAGAAGCATGCGTACTGCAAGCAAATTGCCTCTAAATTTACAAATGATTTATGCTGTTCTCTAGTTTGTGGAAACTTTCGTTAAAGGTTCTTTAAACAAAATGGCAAGATAGTATAAATTATAATGTACGTAGACAAACATCCTTTATTTCTCGCCAAAAATATATAAAAATAACATCAATGCTATTAACTGTACATTTTCGGCTGCGCAAATAGGTATTGCGTTTATCTTAGATAATTTTCGAGACGGCTTAATTTTTAATCTTTAATCATTTGAGCTTCAAGGGGAATAATTTATTTTAAGAAAACCCATTGCCAGAAATGTGTTATTTTTGAAGTATTGTTTGGTTTAAATAAAAAAGTACCACTTCCTAATTATGCGCGATGCCCACTTCACCACCATTACAAAATGCAAAAATGGTTCACAAACGTTGGCGTAAATTTTAGTTTTATGTTCTCATACCCACTGATTATAGCGGCTTTAATTATATGTGGGTTGATATACCTAATATAATTCCAGACGCCTCATAAGATACATACATATAAGCAGCCTATTAAAACCACTGTCTGTAATCAATGATCTAGGAAATCGAAAATTTAAATATGAAAGGGAAATGAATAAAAAGCTACCCTTAGCGCCACAAATGACCATGAGAGGTCACTCGAACTGTTCGAAGAAAGCCAAAGCCACTACGCACCCTAGTAAGCGTGATTTGTTTAAAAGTAAAAGGAATTTTTGGTAAAGATTATAGATGATTTGCGCAGCTGTGTGGTTGGTAGCGATTCTGATTATGCTGACGTGTGTGCTCTTTGATGCATATTCAAGGTTTGTATCTCTTCGAAATTTTAAAGTTTCTCTTGAAGCAAGTCTCGTATCTTTTTTCAATAGTAGAAAAGATGTAACCTCTTTTAACTGACCGGCCGCATGATGGTCATGTTATGCTGAATATTAAACGTGTGTACATACATGCATACCTACGAAACAAGAATTTAAATAAATAGCTTTGGTTGGGCACTAATGACTAATCTGACCATTGCACTCGTCACCCACCACGCCACGACATCCGTAGACATTAGTGTAGTTAATACACACTCCTCAGCAGTATAGCATGGAATGATGGACCAAGTGACCAAAATTTTAATAATAATAATAAGCAATGAAGAATCGATGGTAGGTATACAACTTTTGAGGTTTTTATAGTTTTTGAACTGTGGCAATAGAATTTAAAATTGGAATTCTAAAATGCTGATTTCGTAAAATATTTTACTTTAAATGCCACGAGAGTTGACAGACAAACAGACAAAAGTGCTTGCAACAATAAAGACTAAAGCTGGGTCCCTTTGCTTCAGCTTCTCATATCTCAATAAAGAACCTGTCTTGTTTGCTATTATTTTTCATTTTATATTCGAAAACCCTACACACAGAAATTATAATTTGTACAACATGGTAAATTAATCTGTTGGTGAACTGCGTGGCTCACTAGCCAAGAAACGTGTATACTGGTACTGGTGGTGGAGGAAAGAAATGCCACATGTATTCTCATGCAGATTGGATTGCAGCCGTGAACAAACGGAAATTCACTTTTTGAAATGACGCCACACGTAGAAGTAAAATTAATAATATTTGCATATACACATGTAGTAGGTAGTCACACGACATTGCGTAGCATAACAAGTGCTGTTTTACAGCAGAATGAAGTAAGCAAAGTAATTTATGACAAAAGGTTACTGTTCTTTTCGCTCAAATCGTGTGGTTTCTGGTGGTACTTTTTTTCCCTAGAGGATTCGCTCCTACAGACAATCTGCTGTTTAAAACTCCCAATGCTCATAATTAGCTTTTAAACTACAATATTACCATTTTATTGACTTGAGTTGAAAGGATTTTTTTGGTTGGGGTTTTCAAAAGTAAATGTCATGATTAAGGATCAGGGTCACCAGAGGAGGCATCACGAACCCATCATCTACAATGAACAGGAGGATCATCACACAATGATTCTTTCACTTTTACAAAAAGAAAACATTTAACTGATTGACACAGGTTTCGTGACTCATTAGCACGGGAAGAAAACGGAGTTTGCCGGATATTGTAAATTGCTTTCTGATAACGCCGTGCTTTTATGTGTCAATGTATCAAATCTGAAAGCGTACACACACACACGCTGCCAACTGCGCACACGCGGATACGAAGAATGCATTTCTTTCAAAAGCATGAATAAATAATATGAACTTAATGTGAAAATGAAAAGAACAGGAACTGAAATGGACATGCAAGCATATATGAGTGTTTTAAATGATTGCGTGATTTTCTAACTGCTGTGGTAATGTGTATTGGTTGGTATACCATTGTAATAATTTTTTGAAGGTTGAATGACACCAAAGTTCACAGAGACCTTTTTCCTTTCTATCGCTATTTCGGAATGTTGCCGGTTGACGGCTAGAAAACTGAATGTCACGCATGCAGTTATGATGGTGTCAACGAATCGGTGTGAAGTGAACTTTTGGCATGATTTGGCATAGATAAATTCATATGCATGTATAAACGTTGTGACTTCTCAGGGAACCACTTTGCGAGCAATTTCCCTTTACGTTCGCCAACATTTTCTTTATACAAGTGCATTATAATAATACCACGATACTATACGCCTATTACTTAGTCTTTTAAACTAACTGCACCAATCTGCAAAACTACTCAAAATTACATGGAAATTAACAATGGTACAATGACGATGATGAATGATGATGATGTGGGTACGCTGTTGGTGTTATGATTATTATAGGATCTGCATTTTATGTGCATTATTGCGTTCAAAATTTAGTAGGTCTGCACTGTATGCCAAATGAACACATATCACATCAAATCAAACCGTTTAATGCATCATCAAATTGACCAACTGTGCACTCTATTTTTCTTTGTAAAGGCACGAGGATTTTTTCTTGAAAAAAATGGTGTTAGTTATGTAACCCCATTATATATAAGGCAATGACATCATGCCACGCGCATGATTCTTGCGCCAAAACAGACGTCAAGAAAGAAAGGCTGGCAGACTGACTGAGATGCAGAAGAGGATGATGTTTTTATAGCGTTATAAAGGTGATATAATCAGGGAGCTAATGACAATAATGTTATTTAGATGACATTCTTGCAAACTTGTACTGGTCATCACATCATTATCTTTGTGTCTGCGTATCAGCCATTTCATCTTCTTCCACTATTTCTCTTCTGCTCATGTGCAGCTTTTTGATGTGGTTCATTACAAAAGCAATTTTGAAGATGCTGGTGGCGGCTGCAACGATGTCGCAACACTTTTTAAAAATGCATTTTCTGCTGCTTATCTCGAGTAAAAGTGTATAGAAAAAAATGGGGATGATGATGGCGATGCGATGGAATGATGATGCTAATGATAATTTATATTTTTATGAATGAAGATGTGTTATACGAAAAGGTTATCATCGCACCCATCGTCGTCATTTACCTAATTGCAATTTATATTTTTCTTGATTTCAAGATTGTTGTTGACTGACATGATTTTATATTTTTATTATTGTTCCTTTATTTACAGGAGACGCCAAATATTACTCCTAATATGTGTTTACATATCAGTACTAAATTGCGGTGTAGCAGAATTCGAATCGTTAGATGACCACGGGGGTGGTGGTGGCGGAGGCGGCGGTGGTGGTAATGGAGAATGTGCTCTGCTCTTGGAGGGACCAGGAAGATCGTCAGCCTACGACTACAATTTAAACACGCTCAGACTTAACCCGTAAGTGTCAACATTTTCCATTTCATTCCTACATCGCCAGTATGCATTTTTGTTCAAGTGGACTTGATCACATTTCTGCAAGGGAAATTCATAAAGACGACGGAAAACAAGCAGCGGTAAACATATCATTGGCATCCATGAGTATTACAAAAATATAAAAAAATGCTATACATATTATAAGCGTTATATTGTCAGTTTCATTTCCCCTTATATAATGCGGTGCAAATTGCAAACATGATAATACATGATAGGCTAATCGCATCATAAAACTGTAATCTTATGCGTCCGATGAATGTGTCTATATGGCAAGGACATTCCAAGGACGTGTTGGTGATGATGATGGTGGTGGTGGTGGTGGCGAGGCGAGAAGGTGTGAGCAGGGTAGCCGTACACGTACACTGTTTACTGGTTTTGTGACTGACTAATCTTGTTGCTGCTGCTACTGATGACTATGATGACTAAACTGGTATTGTTATAGGCTTCTCATAATAATAAGAAGGATAAAAAGGAAAGAAAAAGTTTGTCTTCAAGGCATAATTTTCTTTTTTACCTTTGAATATGGTGCTGGTACAGCAAAGCAACAGCAGTAGCAGCTCTTCAAAAAGTAACGGTGTTGGTCATAATCGTCACAAAATAACATGATGTGATTTGCGTATATTACTATTATTATTATGCAGTTGTTGTGTTTTGTGTGATATTTTTTGTGAATACCTATGATAACTTCTGATGATGTCGTCTTGATGTGAATACTACTCAACTACTCGATGTGGTTGCGGAGGAATATTGCCACATAATAGGTAATGGTCATAACATTATCACCGCTACTGCACGTCAGTCTTTTTCGTGGAATCTCGCATTATTTCGCATTTGAAAAATCCTCTCTTGTGACAATGTATGCAAACTTGCAGAATACCTGTTCTGTTCACGCTTATGCGAATCGTTTTCAAAGATTTATACGTGTTGGATTCTGTTCTGCTGGCTTTGTATAAAGTAGCAACGAAATTGTGTCAGATTGTGATTGTAAGTAGCTCTTATGCGAAATTAAATGTTTGAAACGGTTATGTCACGTAGTATACAATTCATACTAGGTAGGTGTACGATCATCTCCATTAGTGTACATTTTAGGAGGAGACTCAAATGATAAATGTCAGTTTTTTTATACTTTTTCCATTTAAATTTTAAACTGCGTTTTAAAACACACACGTTAGAGCGTGACAGGATATTTCACTTTGTCCACTTTAATAAAACACATCATGCAGATTAAAACAAATAGCCAGTGATATCGTCAAGTTGCCCAACAAGGATATTTTTTGCCCATAATTTCTTCATTTGAACAAGAAAACAATTTCATACTCAGTTGGTCATCGTCGTCATCAGATAAATAGGAAGTAAAAAATAAAGCGTAAAATTCCCTTCTGGTTTAGTCTGCGTCTCATGTGGTGAACTATATAGTAGTAGGATAAAATAAAAAATTATGAGCTTTTTATATGGAACACTTGATGATAGACTTTACTTGTAATGCTAGACACTTGCCAATTTTTGTGCTAATTAATTACTAGAGTAAAAAAATCGCCGTATCGAATGTACTCAAGCTGGTCAATGAAACTTGCTAATTTTCCTAATATTATCATTATTATTATTAGGTACCTATATAAATACAGTTGAACTTGAGGGGGCGGAAATGTTAAAGCGGAAGAACCGAGTTAATAGTACACTGTAAGGATTAAACCGTAAAATATTTAATTTAATAGATATTAATAAACGTTTACTGTTGACTTTGACTATAGGTGTATCGTCAATATAGGTAATTGTAATGTGTAGGTATAAACATGCTCAATAAAAAGGCTGAAAAGTCTAGCTAATGAATTCAATCATTTTTTTCGCATTGCAGTACCATTTAATGATACAGCAGTGTAGCAAAATGAACAGCGGAAGTGTGCCTACTTGTATCATTAAAGGATGTTGTACAGCTTGAAATTAGGTGTGAATAAACTGCACAACACACTTTTGAATGTAACGTGAAATATGGAATCAAACAATGTGACGTGCGTTCTTGTTGAAAGTATACTTCTTGTACATGCATAAAGTCCGCCCACAGGTGTAGAAAATTTTTATGTGATGAAAAATTGTCTTTTTCATTGTTGTTGTTGTACTAAACAATGCCATCTTAAATTTTGATTCTTGTCGTCAGTCAACTCAAAAAGTTGGGAAAGTTCGGAAGTTGTCCAGCATCAGTATGACTTGCGGGAGTATTTTACAAGAAAATATTATAATTGATGCTCTTGATTTCGAAAATGTCCGTGTCGGCGTGTCGCGCATTTACATAATACGTTTACGTCCTTGTCCACTAATTATTTTGTTTTCGCACTTTTGTTCGTAATTTGCAAAAGACTACACGTCCCCAAAAATTGAGGCTATGGTAAATTGGGTGCTGAAACTCCTTATAATTTTGACGAGGAAATCATTTTGTTTTTTGTTCAAGTTGTTTTGGCTGCTGCAATGCAAATGATGAATATTTAGCGGGATTTAATGATGTAACCATTAGCCAACAACGAACGAAAGTCACTGCCTTTTTTATAAAAAAAAATATTAATTTTGTTGACAAGTTTGTTTCGTTCGTGTCCACACACGATGTGAAATACGAAGAATCGTTGTGATAATAATCTTAATGATAATCATGGATCATTCATCATCAGCCAACGCACAAGAAGACGCATTTTTTACGCAACATTCTTGTATTTGATCTAAACAGTGCGCCCATTCAAATTCACTACAACACCCATAAAGTACCCCTCTACCTACTTGCAAAAAAGCCTCCAATGCGCTCACAAAAGAAACCAATGCCAGAGAGAATCCACTTTTAAATAATCTGCCGAGATTTTCGAATGCAAATTATTTTCCCTAATGATAATAACGCTAAAATTAAAAAAGAAGAAAAATAAATAAATAAAAATAATGATAATACTTTCATCTACACCTTATTTTTTCTTCTTGTGATACCTTTGAAAAATTAATTCATAAGCATATATACATCATACCTGATCAACAGAAAATGCATACATATATATCCTTGTTTTTAAAAAAATGAAAATTAGGTCATGTAGGGAATCAAGAATCAAGTACAAAAATAAAGTGAAAAAAATGCTGAGGAATGTGTGTTGTAAGTTTGGAAGCAAACTTTGTGTGTGCATCACCAATCTTGGCGATGATGAAAAAAAACATCTTCCTTTTTGAACACAAAAAAATTGTCTAGTAATGAATGAATGTGACTATATTCCGAGAAGCTATGTGTGTAGTGTGGTGAAACTACAACAAAATACAAAGACTTGCAAACTGCAAACTCATGCGAGGAAATCATAAGGCATTCAAGCTTCGTATATAATAATATTATGCACATAAAATATGTTTTGACCTATCCCATTCATTTTATTTTTGCTGTTATTTAGTTTGTTATTAGTCGTCAGCAGATTAAGATTTAGGATTACCCTCATTCGATGTGATTTAAATTCAAACCTTGTTGCGTACAAAGTTATAGGCTCATCCTTTAAATTATAATCCAAGAATTTAACTATTTGTTTTTTGGTAATGCTTCTTCTTCGCTACGCAGCAAAATGAGGAAAATATGTTATGAGCGCGCAAAAGTCTATGTATTTTATTTGAAAAGCAATTTATGCTGAAATGCAGCTCAGATAGATCTAACAACGTGCTTGCCTTTTTAGTGTACATAATACACCATTTGCACATATAAAAATGCTGGTAGGATGATTCTGGCTTTTGATAATGTCGATAAGAGAACTGCTGATCTGATGAAAGTGAAAGCTTTTATACGCAAATACATCATCAGCAGACAGACAGAACACATAACAAGAAATGCTTACTTTGTATGCCATCGCGTATTCAATGCAAATATCATTTCTTCAGAGTAGGTTCAGTGCTTACTTTTTTTACAGTCATCATCTCATCATGCAACTGTATACATAACTCAAACTCAACGTAATAATGCAAATGATTTCGCTCCAAGCCTTTATAATCATCATATACGCTAATATAACACAAATTTTATAAGTAAGCAACTCTTTCTTATTAAGCAATGTGCTCAACTGACTGATTCTTTGGTGATTTACAGTTTC